>JACEEU010000690.1:4280088-4377588 GCA_016630915.1 Callionymus lyra
ATGGGTCTCCTCCGTCTTGATGTTTATGGAAAACACTCTGACGAGAGGTGGTGAGCTGGTAAATGAAACTCCTCAAATGGTTTTCATTTTGAAGCAGCAGGCCATCACCACATCTCAAACACCTCCAGGAAGTGAATTCACATTCAACATTTATTTACATTACACGTCAATAGAAGGAAGAAATTAAGTCAAAGGAGCAGTTTGAGATTAATCAGAAAATGTGTAACGTATAGATTTGTGTGATGCAAACAAACACTTTTGTATTCGTTGTTTTCACTGAATATTCATCCGCTTTGTACGATGGACTCATTGACTACCTCGGTGCACCGGCTAGCTAACTGCATCCTCCATGATTTGCATGAAGACCGCAGAGCTTTGGCAATAACTCAGTAGATATAGCGCTCCGGGGACCACTTTCCTCCGACTGAAGTTAGTATCCAAGAGTACTATCAAGGTCTGCGAGGACATCTCTTCAGGGAATAACCTTTTTTTAGAGGTTTCAATTCAAGGGGGGAAAAAAGAAACATGACTTTTATGAAGAGATGAAATGAGGCGACGACTAACAAGAAACCAGTTGCAGAAGCTCTGGTTGTTTTTGGACATTGAGTTTGTTTTCAATTCCCTTAAAAAACAACAATAAGAAAGTAAATAACAGACATAGCTGTATTAACCAATAGAGCCTCAGAGTAAAAAACTGGCAAGTATTTTTGTGAGCTTGTATTACAATATTAATGTAGCGACTGGAGCTCAGTTGTCTTCGTCCAAAAAGACACTTAAAAACATCCGAATACCTCCAGACTCGTCTGTAACGTCCCTCTTGTTGGAGGTATTTGGAGATTTTTAATGTATTTTTGGATGAAGGTGAACCTCAGCTCCATTCTGTCTTAGTTGTGTTTTGTTGTTTCCCCGAGATCTTTTCTTTTTGCTTTGTGTGCAGAGGAGGAACTACCAGCTGCAGGCGATCGTGCAATCAAGGGCGATGCTGAAGATTCCGACGGTCCATGAACACATCGCCAGTTTAACGTTTCCACGCGTTCGGTGAAGTTGGCTCCCGTTCGGTCTTAGTGATTTCCTAATCTCTAAAACTCTCTTGGACACTCTTGGCGTTGCCAGTGCTTTTTGTTACTGCCCTTTTGATCCTGATTTTGGTTTTGTATTTTAGATCGCCTGCTGGCTGACCTCCTCCTCTGCTCCCCCTCGCTTTTTTGTTCTCCCCGTTTTGGACGCTTCCTTGTTTCCGGAGTTTTCCGCTCCATTGTTTGAAGAAGTTCGTTTACCAGACTATTCAAAGAACTCGAACTCTGAAAAAGACTATTTTTATTCTAGCATTTGGAACTTTCGATCCTGAGCTACAACACATTCGCTACGTTAAAATGAACAAATATTTTTGTCTAAATCCCAACCCTTAGTCGACATGAGGGTGAGTAGAAAATGAGTGAAATTAGGATTTTGGGTGAACTATCACTTTAATTCTAAATGTTCAACATTAAGTTCAGATGCATTTAAACTAATATTTTGTTCACTTCCTAAGCTTTTTATTAATGAAAGAAACTTCAACTGAATGATTGGACTCTTTGTACCGACACAAAACATTTATGTCAACGAAAAGATACATGTGACTTTCACCCCAACACAATATGTCAGGGCTACGTGGGAAGACACCACTTATTGGCTGAACCGTGTCCCATGCCACTTATTAAAAATATGAGTAATATAAAAAAAAAAAAAAGGGAAAAAAAAAAAAAAAAAAAAAAAAAAAAAAAAAAAAAAAAAAAAAAAAAAAAAAAAAAAAAAAAAAAAAAAAAAAAAAAAAAAAAAAAAAAAAAAAAAAAAAAAAAAAAAAAAAAAAAAAAAAGGGGCCCCCCCCGGGGGGGGGGGGGGGGGGAAAAGACCAAACCACAAACCCCCGGGGGGGGGGGGGGGGGGGGGGGGGGGGGGGGGGGGGGGGGCCAAAAAAGAAAGAAAGAAAAAAAAAAAAAAAAAAAAAAAAAGGAGGGGAAAAAAAGAAAAGGAAGGGCGGGGGGGGGGGGGGGGGAGGGGGGAAGGGGGGGTTTTTCTACGGGGGGGGAGGAAATTCTCGCTGCAGAGTTCTGAACCACTGCAGCAAATGTACACTTTAACAGCTTTTCTTTTATAATTTGTAATCCCCGTTAGTCACTTGAATGTCTATAATGAAATGTTCCTTTACAAGTGCATTATTTCAGAAAATTAGTGTCGTCATCAACTGTAGCCAAAACACATTCCGTTGAGGTAAAAGTCACGTGTCGTCGAACCAGGAAGTGACAGACGAACGGATGCTTGGAAAATTATTCCATTGACAAATATCGTATTTTTGTTAATATCAATGATTTATGTGTTTTACAAAGTGTCCACCAATCGTTCAGTTGAGGTTTCGATCAGATCTTTAAGAGATGTTTGCCATCACGTAGGAAGTACCCGGACCAAATGATTTATTACAACAGTCATGTATTGATAAAAAAATAAAAGTATAAATGGATTTACCTAGGTAGGTTTTTACAATTAGCAGCCAAACAGCTCCTCAGTTGACCGAATGATTCAAAGGCAGGTCAACTGGACCATGTAGAGCTCAGGGAGGACGTTACACCACTCATCCGAGAAGTTTCTTCCAAGGGTCAAGGGTCAAGAACACTCTGCAGGTGTTAACGACCCTCACCAGGCCCATCACCCTGATGAGTTTCAGCCCCTGCATTGATTCAAACCCCTCCCTGTCGTTCTCCGCTCCTGAACCTTATCAGGATATATTCTGTCTGTCACCATCTATATGTAATGGAACCCAAGTGCGAGTCTCAAGCAGAGCAGGTAAAACAAGAGTACAATTTAATAACACAAAGAGTCCAAATCTCAAAACATAAATACCAGAGTCAAAATTCTCAAAAGAAAGGTCCAAAACCAAATCGTCAAACCATTAAAAGGGAATAAACAGAAGAAACAAGGGAAGAAACAGTCTCAAAAAACAACTTTCATACTCAGGCAAGATGCGAAGTCCAAGATTCCAAAATCCAAGTATGAGGTAAGGTAAGGTAAGGTAAGGTGAGGTAAAACTTTATTGATCCCTCAGGAGGTCTCTTTTGGGAAATTGTTTTTTTCCAATAGCAATACATACAGCAATTTTATAAAAAATAAAAAATAAATCAAAATAAATCATATAAGAACAAGAACATAAAGGGAAAGAACAAGATGATACAATCTAAGTCTAAAGATAAAGACAAAGAACATAGATCAAAGAAAAACAACAAAGACAAAGGAAACAAAGAACAGAGCATCCTGATACTTTTACTTTTACTCCACTCCTGCCCCCGGACTCAGAATTGTACAATTTAATAGCCTGAGGAATGAATGAGTCCCTGAGTCTATGAGTTTTGCACCTGGGTAGGTGCATTCATGCTCTCCATCTGCTTCTCTGCTCACTGATGACATTGTTCAGAGGATGACTGTCATCGTCCATGATGGACAGTAGTTTGTTCAATGATCAACCTGTCCAAGAGGGAAGAAACACGAGAAGAGAATTTGCAGCCAATTACCAACGTTGGGGAAACTTTTGTCCGGCCCACTGGTCTGGAGCATTGACATGTATACATAGACGCCACATCGACTGTAGACGGATGTGTATAAAGCCCCGCCATCTTGGTAAAGTGTCATCAGAGACAGTAGCGCAGAAACAACTACAGGGAAGGAGGTACTTCTCAATCTTAATATACAATTATTTGCTGAATTTTGGACCAGTTTTCCAAAGGTTTGGTCTGTTCAAATTGTCATACATGTAGCTATGATACAGGGTGCTTGGATAATAATAATAATAATAATAGAAAGATTCCATCTGATAATTTAGTAACTATGGCTAGACCTTGGATAGTTCCTGGCCATAGAAGCTTCCGTTTGAAAATATCATTCATTCATTCATTGACAACCGCTTTATTCCGGGGTCGGGGTCACGGGGAGACTGGAGCCTACCCCAGAAGCATAGAGCGAGAGGCAGGGGACACCCTGGACAGGACGCCAGTCTGTCCCAGGGCCGTTTGAAATGAATGTTCTGAAAAACAATCCAACACAAAGTTGTTGACAAATAAGATCTTCTGTAATAAGAAGAAGATACTCAAATACAATGGAACTTCAAGCAATAAAGACCTGTCTATCTAGAAAACAAACCCTGTGAAAATATCTTGACAAATGAGCGATTAGTGATAGTTTAAACATATCATTCCTCTAAAGACGTAATGCACTTTAGGAGGGAGTGACACTGTACCAAGATGGCCGCCCTGTATACACACCGCTCTAGTGGGCGGCAGCAGTCGATGCGGCGTCGATGTATTTATGTCTATGGTCTGGAGGCAGATGGTAGAAGAAGTGCAGTTTATCCTTGTCAATCCAGTCTTCGTCATCAAGCCCCAGGGAAAAAAAAAAAAAAATTAAAACTATATAAAACACTGTCTCCTAACCCTGGATAATTTGTAACTGAAGAAGCTTCCGGGATGAGCGGTGAGACGTCTTCCAGGAACTCTACACCTTCCGGTTGACTTGCCTTTGAACCACTTGGAGAACCATGACCTGGATGAGAACCTTCACAGCTCCTCGGTTGGTTCTCATGTCAGATAGCAAAACAATGTGATGGTTATTTTGATGAGTTCATGTTGGTCACACAGTGTTCTGTTCTAAAAGTGCATTCTGGGTTGCACGGCTTGTGGCACCGTGACGTATCCAGTGTAGTTTTAGTATAACTAAGAATAAGCGTTCAGAATTGTTTATGCCATTTTGGAGCAACTTCTCTAACTTGAAAAGTACCTGGACCTGTATCGAAACCTCAATTTCTACAAGGGGAATTTTTATTTTGGCACTTGCTTTGCTACAATAATTGAACTATTTAACTCATATTTCTTATAAATTTGCACACTTGTAAATCTACTTTCTTGGTTCCGTAGTGTCAATTTATTACACTGACATTTCTATATCTGCGACTCAATGTCCATTCTGATAGAATGGAACTGTGTACCGATGACAAATTTAATATTTCCGAAATAGAAAAACTCAATTTCATATATTTGAATAGAATTATTTCACAAGATTTGACACAATCGTAAACAGAGATCATTTCTTAAAAGCATCTTAGGCATTACATTTTTTGTTTTTGTCTTTAAAAAAAAAGTTTTAGTCCTATTTAATCATGGACTTTATAAAATTATGGACATACTGTCCGTGATGTCACATGTCTGTTAAACTGAACTACAGTCTTGAAGCCAATCCCCTGTAGTGGCCATCTTGGAAAGTTGAGTTCTGATGGGCTGTATTGTGATTGGGCGTCGAAACCAAGTCCATTAATTTAATGTTACCGCGGCTAACAATGGTTTATTGTCACGACATGCAACGTTAATGTCACGTTAACCACACAAGATATTTTACCCTATTTCAGTTTGTGTTCAAAGTGACACAAGAGTATAAAACTGAGTTTTTTTTAATCTCCTTGGTGTTGTGTGCATGACTCTCTGCAACCAGCCTCAAGTGGTCACTCTTTGAACTGCGGGTTTTCGCAGAAGGCCTTGAAGGTATCTTCGTAGTTTTCCTACAACCACATATATGGCTCTTATAATGTGAACATTTAATTTGAGGAGTTATCTTGAAAGTACTGTGTAATTTTCATCACAACATTCTCTGGGATTCTTTTGTCCACCATTTGACGGAGCAGAATTCAGACGCGCGGATACATTTGTCTTCGCTAAACTGGAGTGGCTCTGTGTGGAGTCGCTAAGCTAATTATCTGCTGGCTGTTGACAGCC
Source organism: Callionymus lyra (assembly GCA_016630915.1). Lineage (NCBI taxonomy): Eukaryota > Metazoa > Chordata > Actinopteri > Syngnathiformes > Callionymidae > Callionymus > Callionymus lyra. Next base: position 4,285,878 of record JACEEU010000690.1, read on the forward strand.
GAAGGAAACCAGGAGGTTTGCCTCCAGACTCAATACTGTAATGGGCTGAAAGCTCGTCCTTGGAAAAGGGGATAAGAAAGCAAAAAAAAGAAAACATGTCACACTCCAGACATCCGTCGGAACCTTTTCATACTGGAAATATTTCAAAGCCTTATTATCCACAGCAATTACGGCTCCTGTTCGCAGTCAAGCTGAGAGATGATGAGGCGTCAGTCAGGAGAGGTTGTTGTTACGAACACGAGTGGAGTTTATGATGATTTCTATTGAGCATGTACGATGTTTCTGTAATTTGTTAACATTTATGTTAATTTTAAGGTAAAACAATGCAACCGTTCTGTTTGTTTAACGTTTCTTGCTAGCTTTTTAGAATAAAAATAGTTTTTCTTTTATATTTTCATATTAGGTTCAGACAATATTACTCAGAAAGGATCTGGTATGAACTAAAGTTTAACAAAAAGGTAAATACTTCAATAGTGAGTCGAAAAACTATAGCATTTTTACATTTCACAATATTTTTGTTTACATTTAAAATAAACTGAATAAAAAAAAGAATAATATTGTGACAGAAGATTTACATAAAATACAAATAATTCATAAAATTGTAATAAATTAAACCATAAAATAAGAGAAAAAATGCAAAATTATCATTACATTCAAATTCAAATTCAATCAGGGCCCCTGCAACAAAAGCTTGCTGGTTCCAATCCGTGGTATCAGATCCTCCCATCTCCTGCCTGTTTTTCTCTATGTCGTAGTTTATTTTAGAAAATAAGGTACAAGGTTGAATCCCATTAAGAAAAGAGAGCACCAAGTACAGGCTCAGAGGCATCCACCTCCAATAGTAATAGTTTTTACAGATAAAAGGCAAGAAGGTATTTAGAAAATACGTCTATTTTGGTCAAATATATTCATTTCTATTAATACATTTTGAGATGCAGATTACAGACACATCTCTGTTGACTTGTTGCATGTCGTGTGGTTGTCAAGCTGCTCACGTATTGTTGTGTTTAAAAAGCTGGCAACGCTGCCACACTGGTGCCATGACAACCACAGACACGCTATATAATCGACCTACGCAACATCAAAATCAATTTATAAAGCAGCGTTAGAAAAAAAAAGAATGATCGCAATTACCAAATTAAGTTGCTCAGAAACACAACAGAACCACTGCTTAAATTTAAATGACGTATTGAAGTTAAACCTACAATCATGAAGCTATGAAACCATGAGTTTCAAACCAAAACCATTGATATTCCTGTTCTTTCACACACACGCTCGCTCAGGTGGGGATGACGCCGGGTCCCTCGACACCAAACGCCGGCGTGATTGTCATTAAAATCAGCTCTGAGCGTCGCAGAGACTCTCGGCGGCAGGCGTTTGCGGCCTAGCTGTGTCAGCATCACGTTTCCTGTTTACGGTTTGAGTCCCACAGCAGGCTGCTGGAGCCAGATAACAATGCCACAAAGCATGCTGGGAGATAAAAGCGCCACAAATGTGCAGGACCCCCCCCTGACGTCTCGTAACGTGGCATCAGTCAGTATTACCGCTGAGAAGCTCGTGTCGCAACACGATCATCGGGGAGGAAGAAGAAAGGGTTGACATGAAGTTGTGTTGGTGGATCTGGATTTCAATTACTACTGTTTAGATGAATGAGCTGCTAACAACATCTGTGGAGACGATTCTCTGATGAGAACGACATACTGTATGTGCCTCATGACTAGAGAGACAAGAAGCAACTTCAGTTAAACATCAAAGTGCAGAGAAAGTGAAGGTGGTCGGAAGTTTAGAGCGATATGGGCTGAAAAAGGATCTTATTCTTTCTACATAATCTTGTGGAACTACTGTTGACAAGATTGTTTGGGCAGGAAACATGTTATAAAAGTAAAAAGAGTATCCAGTCAATTTCCAAATTATAAAACTTTTGGCAGACTTCAATAACCATTCTAAAACATTATTATAATTTCACACCAGGCTACATTCACTAAGCCATCCTCTCTTAGATGAGACTTTTCATCATCCAGACTTACACTCCAGCTCGGGCTCTGAGGTCTGTGGATCTGAATCCACTGATGGTTCCTGAACACGCTTCAGGAACAAAGGAGAGAAATCCTTCCAGGCTTTTCCTTGATTTTCTGAGACTCCTGTGTTTGTCTCGGTGTTATCTTGATCTTTTAAGTATATATGTTATTGAGTATTGTTTTGATTGTTTAAGCGCTTCGTGACCCTGGTCTAGAAAAGCACTCTATAAATATTACTTACTTACTTACTTACTTTTCCTTCATTTGTCACATAACAATATGGATGTAAGAGAGGTTTACTAGCGTATGTCGTGGCACTTGAAAAACCTGTACCACCCGTGTCAGACTTGTGATTGAACCTTCTCTCTGGGAATTTAAACAACAAACTCTATCTTGATCTTGATAGATCTTGCTTGCGATTCTTCAACAAGTGATAACAAAAATCTTTGTCTCCTGAGAGGTCTTGATATGTCATGACGCTACCAGTGTCTGGGGTGAGAATCCTAAAAGAAAATCAAGTCTGGGTTGATTTAAGGTGAGGGGAGAGACGTAGTTTGAAAGGAATGCAAGGGGGATACAAGTCTAACTAAAGGATGGTTCAATTCGGGAAAATAGGAAGGTGCACAAGACATGTTTGACTTAGAGGTGAGTGTGTTTAGAGGCAGGCAAGATGGGATGTTGGTTGTTTGGAGAGATTACAATACAATTACAAGGGGAATTGGGATGATATGGCCCTAATTTCCCAAAGGGATTTTCCCAAGGGATCAATAAAGTTATCTATTTATTTATCAAGACAGAGAGAAGGCAGATGGATCAGTAGCTTAACGGTGCTGTAATGGTAGGGATGTAGGTAGGTTTGCAGGCAAGCATATCAGAATGATAGCAGAGAATTGGCTAAAATATGTTGTTGCAATAGACTTCGGTTTTGAGTTAAAGCTTTCAACTTTTACAAGTGTGACAGTTAAAGAAGGCGGAGGACTCAGTTGCAGCCGGAAGACACTCCTGAGTGAGTTATCAGATTAAAAAACTGACATAAAGCTTGATTAAATGATGAGAAACCAGATCTTAGTTCAAAGACACATTTTAATTGTAATTGTAAATACAATGGGAAAGGACCAGCAGAGTTTCCAGTTCTGTGTCTGAAACAATGACAGGTTTCTATTTTATGCCCCATTCCAGCTTGCACAAGCTGTAAATTATTTTACTCCCAAGGTTCGATACGATCCAACAAACTTGGATAATTTATAACTTCAAGGTCAGAGGTGGCGTTTCCCCTTCAGAGACGTCTCTACTCCTTCCTCACACATAAGGCAGAAAAACAATACTAGAATTGATACAATTATAATAATGTTATATGGGATTCAGTAAATGTCAAGTCAACATTTTTCCATCAGAGTGAAGGACCTTAAATAAAATGCTTGTTTTTCTCAAGGTAGAAGGTCCAAGATAGTTTTATAGATGGCTGGATAAAATAGATCAAAGAAGAATAACAAAAAGAAAAGGATAAAAAGATTAACATAGAATAGAATCATCTTTTAACACCTTCCCCCAAATTGTACACTCTAATAACACAAGGAATGAATGAGTCCCTGAGTCTATTAGTGTTGCATCGTGGGAGGAGCATTCGTGCTGCATCTGCTTCTCTGTTCACTGAGGACAGTGTTCAGAGGATGACTGTCATCATCCATGATGGACAGTCATGTAGTTCAGGAGTGCATGATGTTAGGGAAGATCTTCAGATTCTCAGGTGGAGGAAGGCTCTCATAATCCAATAATCCCAACCGGAATTGTCTCCTTCTCCTGGGATTGGATTGGATTCAAAGGCTTGAATCTATTTAACCTCAAAGAACAATTGAAAGAAACATGACCTTTTCACTTTTACAGTGAGAATGTGATCAGAATCTGAACTTCCTTATATTTCATTTGGAAGGCAGATGGCTACTTATTTTGTTACCCTGCGCTGCTTCCTCCCACACTTGTGCTGCACTGGGCTGAATTTATGCATTTGTGTTCTGGCTGTTGCACAAATAGAAGCATTAAGTTATTCACTGCAGTGAACAGCAGTGAGCCTCAGATCAGCGATACATATTAGATTAGATCATCTATCATCGATCATCTATTAGAATTCAAAGAATATTCTTTCATATTTATACATACATCTTCTACGTATACGTGTCTGTCTCTCTACCCTGCATTACCTCTGCTCAGGGAAATCCCCTTGAATCTGTGGCTACTTTTAAATATCTTGGCTTCACAGTGGATGTTGGCCTTTCTTTTAAATGTCATGTCGATCAGCTACTGAAGAAACTGAAGTCAAAGCTGAGGTTTTTCTTCAGAAATAGAAGCTTTCTCTTTTAAAACCAGAAAACATATTGTCGCGGCCACTTTCTTGCCACTCCTGGACTACGGCGATGCTGTGTACATGAATGCCTCGGCTCACTCCCTAAAACTGCTGGATGCCTCGTATCCTGGGGCTCCGAGGTTCATAATTCTGGTTGTAAACCCCTCACACATCACTGTATATTGTACTCGCTCACAAACTGGCCTTCTCTTTCCATGCGCAGAACCACCATTGGTATCTTTTTATATCAACAAAATCCATCCTCGGAATGTTCCCCTCATACCTGTCCTCATATTTAACAAGGAAACAGTCCGATCGCAGCCTGCGGTCCCTGGACTTCATCTCCTTTGCCATCCCCTCAGTCCGTACTGAACTTGGCAAGAAGGCGTTTTTTTTCTACGCTGCGCCTGCAACATGGAACACGCTTCAGCAGAGACTAAAGCTGTCCATTTTTGTTCCTTTCAGGGAATTTAAATTATTTATAGGAAGGCTGATGAGGCAGTCTGTGGGGGTCTACACATGCACATGCACTTAATACTCCTGCACAATTCCATTTTATTGTTATGGTCTGTGTTGTCTTCTGTGTGTATTTGTTTTGTGTATGAAAATGGTCTCTCTTGAATAAACAATGATAAATAAATACATATAATATTTACATTTTTATATTGTTTAGAATGTTTGGGTTACATGTCACTGGTGGAAATTGAGAGTCGAACATATAGTCTTGACTTAAGAATAGTGGAAGAACTGTTGTGACTTTAATAATAAGAAAAACCCTAAGTGTCAGTTATTTATTCATGTGACATGTTCCACAGGAATAATTCCGGTTCTGCCGACATATTAGCTCCAGTAATGACGACCAATTTCCCGACAATAAAACATGCAGCACGTACTGTCACTGCTCAAGCAGTACCTTGAGGAAATAAAACATCCATCTCAATGGTTCTGGGCTCTCGTGGAGCTGTAAATGTCCGTGTGTTCGTCCGTCATCCGAGAATATCTTCACTGTGGCTACAACAGGCTAATTACATTTCGGCCTTGGTGATGAATGTGACTCGGCTTTGATTTACTCGCTCCCGCCGCATTCATAGCCCGTCCTCGTCCTCGCACACGGGGAAAGTTGAGTTCCCCCCGAGAGCAATTATCACAGAGTTCTACAGTGCGAACCTGAGTTATTAATCTTTCCACTGAGTTTCTGTGTCAATACAGCACTTTCTTGCGGTGTGTACCGAAACAACTCCTCGCCTGAGGTTTTGTTTAATAATTACTGACGCAAATACGCTGACGTGCGGATACAACATGCTAGCTTCCTTTGTAATTGGCCAATATAACAAGAAGAAAACGCTTAAAAATATGCAAGATTAAGATGCAAAGTTGCACAAGAACCTATCCAGTAAAGTCACCATTTTTTTCTAAGAATATCTAGTGATCTGTAGCTTTACTCTTGTGCCCTCTGCTGTCAGAAATCATGATAAAATGTAATGTTTATGGTCCTTTTAAATCAACATGTCAGAATAAGGCATGAAGACGTCTTCAGTTTGGGGATGAGATCCTGCCCCTGGTGGGGGGGGGTTCAAGTATCTTGGTGTGAGAGAAGATTGTATGATTGACAGGGTGGATTGTGACAGCATCAGTATTTACGCAAACAGTGCACCTATCCGTGCTGGTGAAAAGAGAGCTAAGCCAAAAGGCAATACTTTCTGTAACCAGGTTGATCTACAACCTAATGGTCACCCATGGTCAAGACTGTTGAGTAGAGAATGAACAAGATCAAGGGTAAAATGGACCAAGTTTTTTCATGGGCTCCCTCTATAATAAAATTAGAGGAACAGTCGTCAGGGAGAGACCTGGGGTAGAGCTGGCACTCAGTTGAGGTGTCTTTGACCTCCTAAAGGGTTGGTTAGTGGGGTGTTCAGGGCATGTCCCAACGGTAGGAGACACAGAGACTCGACCCTCAATAAGATGTTGAGATTTCAAAGGGTTTGTTTAAGTACAATAGTGAAAATGTTGGTAATGTTGAAAATACTGTAACATAAAGCAATACCATTCAATACCCAACATTAAAAAGCTATTCTAAAAAGTTTGCCTTTAACAATTTTTCATTGGTTGTATTTTCTGCAGTGTTTAGTCTCTTAATTTTACAATGCTTTAACAAACTAACCATGCCAAGGAGACTCACCAGAGAGTCTGTAAGTGCCATGTGACAATAAAAACTGCTCTGAGGCAGTGTGTCAGAGACAGTGTTGCCAAATAGCTGTAGTACAGGGAGACGACTTGAAGGTAGAACTGATCCCTTAATAGCCTTTTATCTAATGAAACAAGAGAATATAGGACGTTGTAATTCTAGTGTTCCAACGCAAGTGGGAGCCAGAAACACCATTTAAAATATTACAGTTTTGGGGTTTAAATTCTGATTTATTTGAGCAACAATAAAATGTTCGCTAAATTTATTGTATCTGGAACAGACACTGGAACGGTACAGAAAAAAAAAGATTAACTTTTTTAATTCAGCTCTGTAGAAATTGTTAGTCACAACAAAACTAGCTTCAGCCCATTCAATCAACATTCAGCTACTTCTTGTTAGGCAGAGATTCAGGCTACAAACTAAAACAAACCTACAATGGGGGTCATCTGTGGTATCAAATTAAGTTGAGGAATAAAGTTGGGAAATTGTATACTATACAAATACATACTGCGAGTCACTGTGTATTAACCAATAAGAGCATAATCTGTATCATTGTTGTATTCAATGTCATTGTATCATCAAGAATAAGAACAAAACTCACAGAGTTCATTGATTCTCTGCTGGATAAGAAGACCCAGCAAATCTAATACTTACACATTAGATAAAAAGATTAAATTTCAAACTCGTTGATTTGTTGTTTTAACATTGTACTGTATTTAGACCTGCCTCCAGCAAGTTGACCTGCATTTCTAGATCACAGAAGTCAACAACTACTGTATTCCTGTCACCGGATCATAGTTTAAAACAAGTCAATATTTATTGTGGGTATGAAAGAGCTTACAGCATTAAAAACACACAATAACAAAATTCTGGCATTAAAAATGCATGGAGGGATAGTGAGTATATTTGTAAAAGGTTGCCGGGGTTGGAACTGATAGGCAGGAGGTTTAGAGGAAGACCGAAGAGAAGGTTTATGGATGTAGTGAAAGAGGACATGAAGTTGGTTGGTTACGAGAGAGGGGGATACAGAGAACAGGGTTAGATGGAGGAGGTTGATTCGCTGTGGCGACCCCTGAAGGGAGCAGCCGAATAGAAAAGAAGAAGAAGATGTCAGTTGGAAAAACACAAACAAAAACAATCAATTGATTCAAATCCATATTTCTGTAGCCAGGGGGATCGGATTTTTCTCGTGGAAGATGTTTTAAATAGTCAATTCCTCTCTTGTTACCTTGACAATGTATCAGTGATGGACTTAACTTGAGTTCTTCTCTTCTTAAATTATCTCTGAAACAAACGATAGCGTGCTGGACTCAGCTAAAGTGTGTTTTCCGGAGTGTGTCTGGCCGTGGAGTAGAACGGCTGCCAGCGTGGGGGGTGGTTTTGGAGGTGAGACAGGAACAGATGGTGTTTCTCCGGACTCACAAAAACACACACAGTCAGCTGATCTGCTGACCCATCACTGTGATTAAAAACCAGTCTATGATGTAAAAACCAAGAGAAGTCGGGTCTTTTTCCGCTGGCGTCCGCCTGCCTGGACCCGCTTTTAAAAGAGAAGTTAAAAAAGCCATTATGTTGTTCAGTGAACACGTAACCTCCCCCCCGTTAACACTTACTAATTACATGCCTTGTTGTCGTGAGCCCTGGTGTGTTGTTGCCAAAATGGAAAGAACAAACTAGAAAGTTGAAAGTCGTTTACTCGGAGATCAAGTGAAGCCTCGAGATCAAGGAGATCTCTCGCCCTATCTTGAGAGGATGTGAATAATGGGTCATTAATTCAGAGAACATTATCAGTTTTCCCCGCATAAACTGTACGTCATGTTTATATTCATATTGTTCCATGATTATCTGGAATAGCGGCGGCGGACCACAATGGATTGGAAAATGGACGAATACGTCCAAAGAAAATGGAAGTTTGTGGAAGAGAGATGAGCTAAATCGTGGATCATGGAAATGGTCTGCCTGCGGTAATTGTGGTCCTTAATTTGATCTAGAAAATGTGCATTTTCAGAGGAAAATGGAGTGTAAATGCTGAATATTCTGAATCTGCTAAATGTATTGAATTAGTATTCGTAAAAATGTGTGGAATCAGTTGAAATGGTGGCATAAAGAGGACAGACTTACGTGAAAACGATGAAATAAAGTGACAAATGTTGAGGAGAAGAACAAAGAAGAATTAGTAGTATAAGTAGAAGTACTAGTAGAAGTAGTAGTAGTAGTAGTATAATTAAAAGAAGTAGTAGAATAATTAGTAGTAGAAATAGAATAAGTAGTAGTAGTAATGGTAGTTGAAGAAGTGGAAGAAGTAGTAGTGGGAGTAGAAGAAGAAATAGAAGTAGAATAAGTAGTAGAAGTAGTAGTGGGAGTAAAAGTAGAATAAGTAGTAGAAGTAGTAGTACCTAGTAGAAGTAGTAGTAGTGGGAGTAAAAGAAGAATAAGTAGTAGAAGTAATAGTACCTAGTAGAAGTAGTAGTATACATATAATTGGCAAAATAAGTAGTAGGATTAGTAGTGGAATTAGTAGTAAAAGTATAAGTGGAATAGTAGTAGAAATAGAAGTATTGAAGTAGTAGTATTAGTATTAATACGTAGTCTTTTTAAAGTTGAATAAGTTTCTATGTGTGAGTAGATGAATGTACTGGAATGCCTTCAGCGTTCACACAATTAAGTTATTAAAAATGTATAATATATGTTTAAAAAATGAATTCAATCTTTCTGTCAGATGTTGTGAAGCAAGAAGGAAATACATTCGAAGGTTTGCTCTGCAACAGAAGATGTTAAGAACTGATGCAACCTTATTGAAAAAAAGAAAGTTTTAATATTTGATGAGTTCACCTTTTGGACTTCAATGGGGTTTTTTTTTGTGCTTATTTTTGGAACTGACAAACGAAGAATGCATCTCAACGCGACCATCCGTCACAAAGCTACACTCAACTAAGTGTTGATCAATAGATTTTCACGCGGCGCACATGCAGCCTCATCGATTTACACCACTCCAATCATCACAATGGCCAACATGCATCATGCAAACATGCGTCGCCTCGAATTAAACTCGCTGACTTATGACGACGGCTACTCGCCGAATGGCGGCTCCGAGAGTTCGACTGGACGAACGTTCCGAGCACATTGTCTCCGGCGCCTTAAATGAAATCGATAAATATAATCAGTCGTGGAACCCTCGGCTTACTTTCAATCACATGTGGAGACTCAGCTCTTTAGGATGGGAAACAATCAATCAAGCCTGGGAAGTGGCTGGAAAAGATCCCATCGACGTGAAAGGGAAGTGAGTGGGAAACACCTTTTTTTTTTTTTAATTATCTCTCTCTTTTCTGCTTTTAAGTTTTCTTGAACCTTTGATATTCATAATAAACACAACTTATAAGCCATGTTCACTTCCTGTTTACCTTTATTTTGTATAAGCACTTCCTTTCTTCTGCTCGGAAACTATTCCGGGTGGGCAAGTGAGTTCCATTTAAATCAACTAGAATAATAAACAAATTAAATTGTTAAATATTTACAGAGATGTGTGTGCGTGTGTGTGTGCACAAGGAACACAGTTATTGAAACTGTGTTACATCACGATGCATGGATACTTCCTTTTTACTTTTATTTAATATAATTTATTCTTTTTTTACCTGTTTCTGGTGGACAACTGTATATATTCCAGCTAATTATTTAAATTAAATCAATGTGGAATTAATTAAATGCAGAAAAAATTAACAAACATGTGTGTGTGTGTTTGTGTGTGCTTGTGTGTGTGTGTTTGTGTTCAAGGAATACAATCATTATACTATGTAAGATGGAGCATATTTGTTCATGGGTTTGATTGACATGTTTGTCATGTGGTATTATTTGATTTGACTCCCTTTGTTTTGTTTCTGCCTGGATGAGAATCGTGATTTTTGTTCGTACATTGTCTCCAGCGCGTTAAATTCTCATCATCTTAAGATCTTCTCATGTTGCTTTTATTTCTGCTTGTTGGTCTCTTGCTTATCTTGATGGTGACACGATCGTGGTCTATTGTCCTCATGGTGACTGTGAAGCTGTTTTAGTGCTGCTTCACAACACACCAGTTTCACCACATGTGTCTCATTAGGAGGATGATCTCTTAAATATCTTCCTTCCTTTTGTCTGATTTTTCTGTATCACCCGATAGTAGAGTTTGTGCCTTTTAAAACAATTACTCCTTTAATTTTAATTGATGGATGGATGGATGGATTGATGGAATGACTGATTGAAAAATAGATGGATGCATGGATGAAATGATGAAGGGGTGGATAGAGAGGTGGATTGATGGGTGGATGGAATGAAAGATGGATGGAATAATGTGGTATTGGATGGTTGGATGGATCCAAAGATGGAATGGGATAAAGGATGGATGTTTTCAATAATGGGCGGATGGATGGATGGATGGATGGATGGATGGATGGATGGATGGATGGATGGATGGATGGATGGATGGATGGATGGATGGATGGATGGATGGATGGATGGATGGATGGATGGATGGATGGGTGGATGGATGGATGGATGGATGGATGGATGGATGGATGGATGGATGGATGGATGATGGATGGAGGATGGATGGTTAGATGGTGGATTGATGTAATTTAAGATTAATGGAATAATGATTGAATGGATGGATAGATGATAAATGGATGGATAGATTGATGGAATAATGTCTGAATGGAATGATGGCTGGATGGATAGGAAAGTAGATTAATGGTTGGATGGAATGACTGATTGAAAAATAGATGGTTGCATGGATGAAATGATGAAGGGGTGGATTGATGGATGGATGGAATGAAAGATGGATGAATAATGTGGTATTGGATGGTTGGATGGATCCAAAGATGGAATGGGATAAAGGATGGATGTATGCAATAATGGACGGATGGATGGATGGATGGAATAATGGGTGGTTAGATGGATGGATTGATGTAATTTAAGATTAATGGAATAATGGGTGAATGGATGGATGGATGATAAATGGATGGATAGATGGATGGAATCATGTCTGAATGGAATGATGGCTGGATGGATAGGAAAGTAGATTAATGGTTGGATGGGATAATGGGTGAATGGATAGATGGGATGATAGAGAGATGGAGCAAATAGAATGATGATGGAGAGAAAGGTGGATTGATGTATGGATGGATGAGTGGATAGATGGATGGGTGGATAGATGGTTAAATGGATGGATGGACACATGGATTGATGGATGGAATTATTGATGGAAGGGTGGATGGATACATGGATTGATGAAGAGGAGGATGAATGGATGAGTGAATGATGGGTGGAGTCATAGATGGATAGATTCATGGATGAATGAATGAAACGATAGGTGGAATGAGGGATGGAATGATAGATGGAGGAATGGATGGAATGATGGCTAGGTGGAATGAAAGATGAATGGAATAATGGATGGATGGGTTGATAGATGGATGGATGGAATAATGGATAGAAAGGTGGATTGATGTGTGGATGGATGAGTGGATAGATTGATGGGCGGGTAGATGGTCGAGCGGATGGATGGATGGAATTATTGATGGATGGATGAAAGGGTAAATGGGTAGATGGATGGATGGATGAGTTGATGGATTATTGTTTATATTTAACTCCATTAGTAAATGTTCACCTTTATTGACACTAAACGTGATGAATTCATGCCTTAAAAAGCTCCACGAAAACAGATTTCGGAGATTTTTTTTAGCAGTAACCAATCGAGGTATAACTTCACAAATCCCACCAGGTTCTCAGTGACACATGCCGATTCAGCGTTAATCCAGATTACTCCAGTTGATCCCCTGGTTAGTTTCAGGCAGTGGTCATTTTCCAGTGGCATCAATCAAACACTGGTTTACGTCCTCAGGACCAGTTGATGAATAAATACAGATGGTCGCTGCCTCCAAGTACAGTAAGAGTCATCGAGTGAGAGCGACTGACCTGCAACGTTAACATCGACGAATACGTCGATAAGGTTGTTACGGCTGTCAATCAATGCCAGGCTCCTACAGCCATCAAATAATGAGTTTTTCTTTGCTGCATAAACCATCTCTCGGAATTGTACCATTGATCCTGTTTTCGGTGATAAAACGGACATGGTGTCTTTGTGTGTAGCAAGCTTTATTTTGTTTTCTTGAGTTGCTGTTTTTTAAGAGCAGTCATTATTCTTCCAGGGCCAGGTTTATGGGTCAAATACTATTGAGGACCACGACCTTTACTGCACTGGGTGCAGTTGAAGGATCGTGAAAAGTACTTTTGTTGAGTTTATTTGATCACTCCAAGGAAGGAAACATTGAGGGTCTTGTTATCTGACATACAGACGGATTAAACTGCCTCCCCTTCACATTAAATTGAAGTAAATGATCTGCTTCGTCTTCTTCCACTCGTCTGATCCACTGGCTACCAACATCTATCACATTCAACCTATGTTTGGTTTATCCTTAGCTGTCTGGGTCAAGGTGACCTGGTGCCCGAAAACAAATGTGTTTGTGGTATCCCTCGTGTTGTCTCTGGGTCAAGAGCGACCTCCACCACTGTATATGTATTTATGGAAGCCAGGGAGTTAGTTCACCTGGACCCAGTGACAAGACAAGGGATACCACGGACACATTTGTTTTCGTGTCACTTTGACCCAGAGGCAACACAAGGGATATCTCGATCACATTTGTTTTCGGGTCACCTTGACCCAAAGGCAACACAAGGGATACCTCGAAGACATTTGGTTTTGGGTCACCTTGACACAGAGACAGCAAAAGGGATACCTCGGACATATTTGTTTTCGGGTCACCTTGACCCAGAGGCAACACAAGGTATACCTCAAACACATTTGTTTCAGGGTCACCTTGACCCAGAGATAACACAAGGTTTAGGCTGTTTGCTCATTCATTTCAGCAACATCTGATCATTACAGAGTCATGGGAAAGAAGGCTACCCCCGCCACCCCGGAAAAAGAGACCGAAGGGGGACAAGTACTATTTCTATTTGTAGTTAACACTGTGTTTCCACTACACAGTTCCTTCCCTACTTGACTTGACTGGGCTCAATACAACTCTGTTCTGTTGCGATTTCACTGATACCTAACAGACACCAAAAAGTCTGGGACCTTCCCCGACCACAGAATAAGTTTTCGTGGGTCGACATACCCAGACTTAATTCCTTCTTACTTTGTTTCTTCAGTGACAGGACTTTCTGACCAATCTGTGGCCGGCAGTCGGTCAACCTCACCACCACCGTTGCGTCCCGGCCTCGCCTTGAAACCAACAGTTATAAGATTAGAACCTGCTTCAAAGTATGGGGTGCTGGTGGAAACTCAACTCAAACCGTGCAGAATCCAGTAGGGCTAAGAAGAGCCGGTGGAAAAGTGTCATGTTGCAGTTTTGACGATACAACGTCATAAACATTGACCCTGAGAATCCCAGGATGGTTTCCTGATGTGTGACCTAGTGAAAAGCTGCAGAACAAAAACTCAATACAATCCTTCAAATTGCCTTCTTGCTGCTATAAAGTTAACCGTCTGGGTCAAGGTGACCTGGTGCCCGAAAACAAATGTGTTTGTGGTATCCCTCGTGTTGTCTCTGGGTCAAGAGCGACCTCCACCACTGTATATGTATTTATGGAAGCCAGGAAGTTAGTTCACCTGGACCCAGTGACAAGACAAGGGATACCACGGACACATTTGTTTTCGTGTCACTTTGACCCAGAGGCAACACAAAGGATACCTTTAACACATTTGTTTTCATGTCACCTTGATTATAAGATTAGAACCTTCTTCAAAGTACGCTGCTGGTGGAATCTCAACTCAAACCGTGCAGAGTCCAGTAGGGCTAAGAAGAGACGGTGGAAAAGTGTCATGTTGCAGTTTTGAAGATACAACGTCATAAACATTGACCCTGAGAATCCCAGGATGGTTTCCTGATGTGTGACCTAGTGAAAAGCTGCAGAACAAAAACTCAATACAATCCTTCAAATTGCCTTCTTGCTGCTATAAAGTTAACCGTCTGGGTCAAGGTGACCTGGTCCCCAAACACAAGTGTTTTTGGTGGCCCTCGTGTTGTCTCTGGGGCAACACAAGGGATACCTCTGTACATTTCGTTTGTTCACCTGGACCCAGTGACAAGACAAGGGATACCACGGACACATTTGTTTTCGTGTCACTTTGACCCAGAGGCAACACAAGGGATACCTCGATCACATTTGTTTTCGGGTCACCTTGACCCAAAGGCAACACAAGGGATACCTCGAAGACATTTGGTTTTGGGTCACCTTGACACAGAGACAGCGAAAGGGATACCTCGGACATATTTGTTTTCGGGTCACCTTGACCCAGAGGCAACACAAGGTATACCTCAAACACATTTGTTTCAGGGTCACCTTGACCCAGAGATAACACAAGGTTTAGGCTGTTTGCTCATTAATTTCAGCAACATCTGATCATTACAGAGTCATGGGGGCGACAGCTATCCCAGCTACCCAGGACAAAGAGACAGAAGGGGGACAAGTACTATTTCTATTGTAGTTACACTGTGTTTCCACTACACAGTTCCTTCCCTACTTGACTTGACTGGGCTCAATACAACTCTGTTCTGTTGCGATTTCACTGATACCTAACAGACACCAAAAAGTCTAGACCTTCCACCGACCACAGAAGAAATTTTCGTGGGTCGATATACCCTATTCCTTCTTACTTTGTTTCTTCAGTGACGTGACTTTCTGACCAATCTGTGGCCGGCAGTCGGTCAACATCACCACCACAGTGCGACCCGGCTCGCTTGAAACCAACAGTTATAAGATTAGAACCTGCTTCAAAGTACGGTGCTGGTGGAAACTCAACTCAAACCGTGCAGAATCCAGTAGGGCTAAGAAGAGCCGGTGGAAAAGTGTCATGTTGCAGTTTTGACGATACAACGTCATAAACATTGACCCTGAGAATCCCAGGATGGTTTCCTGATGTGTGACCTAGTGAAAAGCTGCAGAACAAAAACTCAATACAATCCTTCAAATTGCCTTCTTGCTGCTATAAAGTTAACCGTCTGGGTCAAGGTGACCTGGTGCCCGAAAACAAATGTGTTTGTGGTATCCCTTGTGTTGTTTCTGGGTCAAGAGCGACCTCCACCACTGTATATGTATTTATGGAAGCCAGGGAGTTAGTTCACCTGGACCCAGTGACAAGACAAGGGATACCACGGACACATTTGTTTTCGTGTCACTTTGACCCAGAGGCAACACAAAGGATACCTTTAACACATTTGTTTTCATGTCACCTTGATTATAAGATTAGAACCTTCTTCAAAGTACGCTGCTGGTGGAAACTCAACTCAAACCGTGCAGAGTCCAGTAGGGCTAAGAAGAGCCGGTGGAAAAGTGTCATGTTGCAGTTTTGAAGATACAACGTCATAAACATTGACCCTGAGAATCCCAGGATGGTTTCCTGATGTGTGATCTAGTGAAAAGCTGCAGAACAGAAACAATGTTTTATCGACATTGAAGATGAACGTCTGCGAGTGTGTATTGTCATGAGTCGCGGCAAGAGTTCTGCTGACTTCATCAGCTGTCAAACCAGCCGTGACTGAAACCATAAGAGTCTTTATGCTCCTCTTCTCCCCGTGATTCATAATAGATGTCACAACATCGTGATTCTTGACACAGTTACGCTAACGTTTTTTTTTCCCGTTTGTTTGTTTGTTTTGCTCATCTTTTCCACATGAGTAAACATCGCCCGTCATGAGTTGATGCGATGTTTAGCGCTCGCCGCCGCCCGATCTGTTTGTTCGTCCCCTCCGGGTTTGGAAGCGGTCAGATGTCACGTCGAGAGACGATACATCGCATAAATGGACTCGCAACCTCTCAGCGAGGTCACGTTTGTTGTTTTTTTTTTGTGCCGCCAGATCAGCTGCGGACAAGTTTTTGCAATCAGCGACACAGCGATGCGTCTTCCTGCGAGGACGCTCAAACTGTGAGCGAGGTTTCTCTGGACACGTCATCGGAGAAACATCCGCTTGTGCGACCGCTGACTCTTTTAAAAACTCTGATACAGACGAAGACGAAGAAGCTCACGTCCTGCACACAAACAAAATCAAATGGTGACTCATTACAATAATCAATCCTGTGAGTACAGTGTTGACATTACATTATAGTGATTGTTCAAAGTTCACTCTTTTTCTACTCACCCTCATGTCGACTAAGGGTTGGGATTATTTTCAGAGTAACCTGTTCTTCTCATAGACCAAAATGTTTATGTTTATGTAGCGACTGGAGCTCAGTTGTCTTCGTCTTCATCCAAAAAGACACTTGAAAACATCCAAATACCTCCATGTAACATCCATCTTGAATTGAAGCCTCGACAAGAGGAATTATTCTGAAAGAACTTAACTAAGTCTGTATTTTACGCTGGTTTTTAGTAGAGGTTATTATTCTCTCAGATGCTAGGATGTTGCCTATCAGTGTCTGCTAACAACAAGCTTGAATATGTCTTTACATTTTTAGTCCAAACAATTCAATGTTTCCATCTTCTCTGAGGTCTGTGGATCAGAATCTACTGATGGTTCCTGAACACGCTTCAGGACCAGAGGAGAGAAATACTTACCAGCATTCACAGTATTGAGATCCTGTTTCTCTTTATTGTGCTTACCAGCATTCACACAATAATAATAAAATACTGAAATCTCTATGTGAATGAACTGTAATTGAAAACACTGGTCAAATTTCACGTGACCTACATTAAAAGAGAAGAGATTCAGGCGACAAAAACCGCACCAGACAGAGGTTGTCAAAAGATGGCAAAGATGACTCTTACGTAACGGCGCTAGAGACGATGAGCGCGATGACGAATTCCACCAGGGATGGAGAGAAAAAAAGCTTCTCTGCTCATGGGCAAGGCTGATGAAAAGGCACATGAAACCGAATGGCCAGGGCCTACGGAGAGGACATTCCCGCTTCCTCCGCGAGCGTCGGATGATGATGGAAGAGGGCTCTCCCAGGGGAAGCGCCTTCCAATGGCCGAGAGCCGCGACGCTTGATGACATCACTTATTAGAGGTCAGAGTAAAGAGCGTTCGCTGCTGAGAGGGACAGACTGGAATTAAACAATCACAGGAACCGTTAAAGTGGCTGTGACTCCTTCAAAGAGCAATCGATACTAATGTATTTACTTCAGCTTTAACGAGACACTGTCTCAGGACCAAATGCCACATGGTTTTTTTTTGTTTTTTTTTTCATCGTTCGTGTTTGTGATCTTTGAACTGGTTCCCACTGACTCAGAGTCATTCCATTGGTGTCCATCTGGGGTTTTTCATGGAGCAAAATGATGGTTATCCATCGATTCTTCATTGTGCAGATGTGAATCTGAATGATCCTGAATCCTCCTGCGCTGCGAACCAACATAATGACTGGGTTTAACAACAGCATCAGAGCCAACATAAGCTTAGCTTATTCACAAAAAATCAACCTACAAAAAAAAAGGGCCAAGAAATGTTCTTCCAAAATAAATGCTTCAGAAAAAGTATTTACTTTTCTGTAGCTTCATGCTATGACATGAGCTTGTTTAGGTTATGGTGGCAGAGGCTTGTCAGAACCAGAAAAATGTTTATTGCGTGGAAAAGGGGAGTCGATCACAAGGTAGCCATTTAAGCGGAGAAAAAACAGCTATTGAACAAAAAAAAAAAAAGGGGTCCCCAAACGTTTTTTGCTCCACGGTCTGGTATTATGTCGGCATTATATTCACGGACCGACCTTGAGTTAAAAACAATTGTACAGAGTTTGTGTTTCACTCATTTTCACTAGTTTACAGGTTGATTTTTAATAAACTTGACGTAACCGTTGTATTATCTCTGGGTCAAGTTGACCCAAAGGCCCGAAATCAAATATGTTTGTCGTATCCCTTGTGTTGTCTCTCCGCGTCAAGGTCAATGACCTCCCTTGCTTACACAAATAAACATACATACACACATCCCTGGCTTACACATATACAGTAGTGGAGGTCTTTCATCTTGTCAAGAGCCACACGCTCAATTTAGGAGAAAATACCATCTTTTAGTCCAAACAATCACACATCTTTTGACGTCATAACCGGTAATACAAGTTGTTATTATCTGTCTGCGGCCCGGCTTACAGGTACCATGGGGATTGGGGACCACTAACTAGAAGACCCAGCTCACTTGAAGGTCCTTTCTAACAAAGGACACTTTATTATCTGATTCAAGACTAACTTTTGTTGCCGTTGTTATAAAAAAAATGCATAAATCTGAACAGTTCAAAGAATAATACTCAATAAATACCTCTGCCAAGGAGGTCATGTGTTTGTTAGTAATGGTCTGATGAGGCTTCATGAAACAGTGTCATTATCTTCAGAGTCCACTAGATGGCAGTCCTTGCACTATTTTCCTTTGTTTTGAACAACTGTTTTGATGAAACATCAACTCGTTTTTTAACTAATGGCGCCACCTACCGACCTCTGAACAACATGACACTGTTTCATGAAGCTTCATGAGACCCTCACTAGTGTTTGTCGGTGTTTGTCTATTTGTCCGTTAGCAAGACACTCAAAGCAGTCTGAGTCACACAAGAGATTCTTTAGAGAGAATATAAAGAAGATGTTGAATGCTCAATATATGGATGGGTGTGTCTATTATACCAGCAAAGGATCTAGTGTCTCAACATAAACAGCATATTTGCTCAGAAGTGTTGGCTTCCTCTCTGCATTCATGCACTCGCCCCTTGCTGATGCCGTATAAGCAGCAGAGTCACACCTCGCGCATGTTCTTATCCCGAGTGTCAGGCAGTATATAAACATAGGCCGAGGAGAGCGGCTTCAATTACGTCGCAAAACACTGTTGTTGCTGATGGTGCAGTTTGAAGACATGCGGGTTTTATTGTTTGAATGGTAATTTGATCGGGGCCTCGTGGGCGGAACAGATGCGGAGAAACTAAACACGACAGTTTGGATGCAAAGCTATTGGGGTACGTGGTAATATGCAAAAATAAAAATTCCAGTCGGGAGACAAAAAGAAATCGTCTGGGGACCATTTTATTACACTTTTGATGGAGCAATGAGGGAGGAATAAGAACAGGCCTTGAGGACAATGAGAAAACACAAGTGATGACATTATTTTAGCTCGGATTCTGTAACAGTCGAGCGGGCAAAACACTAACAAGTCACAGGGTGAGGACAGTGAGGCGTTACTGATGCGTCCGGATCTAAATAGAACACGAGGAATAGATTCAACACCAAAATATCCGTGAAAATATCCCGTAAATACAAACCGGAGTTGGACGTCAAACCCTGGAACCACGACCTGTCCTGAAAATTATGGACATAGAAACAGTTTTAACATCTTTTGTCTGTTTAACTTTGATTCCAACTTTAGAATATATGGTATCATAGCAACGTCTTTTCAGTCTTTCTCTGAAAAAGTTGTAGCTTCACAATGAATATAACAGAAAAATATAATTTCAACATCACATTGACGGTGTTTTTTGTGTACTATTATCTAGAGTTACCTTTTAGATTATTATTTTTGTTTTAAATGGCAATGAAAAAAATATTTTCACATGCCTTAAAACAATTAGGAATCAAAAAAGAGATTTGAATATTAATACAAATTAGATGCAAAGAAAATAGTTGTTCCTGCACTGGTCAGAAGATCATCGGGACATCACTCCCACCCATCCCAGCCCACAGAATTCTGTCTGACCCCAACCACCTATTCATGGACTGTTCTCTCTCCTGGCGTCTGGCAGAAGGTTCCGCTGCATCTGCTGCAGAACAGAAATATTTAGAAAAAACTTCTTTCCTCTGACCATCAGACTGTTGAATGAAATATAACTTGAGCTGTGGCAATATTAAATATATTATGTATTTATTATATTTATAGCATATTGCACTTTTTATTAACTTACTTACTTACATTAGTTATTATATGCAATATTTAAAACATTATTTATTTATTCTGTTAATACTATATTGCACTATTTTTAACTTTATATTTATATTTATAATGGCAATTCACAATCATTTAGTCATGTCTGTCTGAGTGGTTTTGAGCATAACCCGACAGTTCTTCCATGAATGGTCAAACCAGGCAGGAGTGTTGGTCCTACTGACCCAAACACTAAACCTAACTATTTATCTACCTGCCTACCTGCCTGTCTCCCTGCCTACCTACCTACCAAACCAACCCGCCCACATACCTACCTTACCAGCTGTATTCTGTCACTATAACACCACCAAGTTCTCATCATGAAATCAAGCTAACAATATTCATTAGTATTCAGTCATTCTTTGATTATTACAAAAAAACAGAACCAAGAAAGACAAAAGTTTCAGGTGATTAACTTAACTAATAATTTAATTGTCCCACTATCGACCTTTCCTTAAGATTTCGATCCTTGACCATGGTAAAGAAGTCGTTTTTTACCATTTACTGGAACCGTGTAAAAAAAACAGCCTTTTTACACTTTTTGCTAAAATTGAGAAAATGCTTCTCACACTGTCGACAATCATATTCCATCTTCTCGAAGAAAAACTCTGCTATTACTGAGCTTTCATCCTTTAGACCAAACGGATTTTCAGTCATTTATGGAAGAGAAACGGCTAAAAAAACACACTGTGTTATTTTAAAAAAGTGAAGGGTGGAAAAGCGGAAATAATGCAAGTTGAATCCAGGCGAACATGTGTTGGTATCACTCGACTTGATGTCCCTCAGTTTGACCCGGGTTATCGTGTCCCCTTCAGAGGGTGAGGACAAACACAAGGTGGTGAGATCGTGATCATAAGAGTGTTGACGACGCCGGCGCTGATGCTCCTGAGGCGTCGTGACTCTGTGCGTTATGTCACGACCTCCCGGTGTGTGGGCGCGGAAGGCATGAGGCCGGTGGGGCGTAATCGGCCCTGACACTCGCCCACTTCTCTGCTCGTCCAACTCCCTGTCATCGGCATCTGCACCGGGCTTTGATAAGAAAAGGAAGCGGCACGGCGGCTGCAGGAGCAGATGTGGGACGGAAAAACAGATTCTTTTTCAGAGGAAAAAACAAAGAGAAATCGGTGAACTTGATGTACGGAAATATACGAGAACAAACATTCCAAGCGTATCATGTCTGACATCGTTTCAGATAACAAAGATTTTTCGTACTTTTCTTCGTCTATTTTAAAACATCCAAACACCTCCATACAAGTCCATCTTGTATTGAAGCCATAACATGAAAAAATATTCAGAATAAAATTAAACAAATGTATATGTTAAGCTTGTTTTAGTTGTAGCTAAAAGGCTAATATACTACAAAGCAGGAAAACAAAAAGTATTTTGTATTTTTCAAATGGGCGGAGACAACAGAGCACCAGCAGCTACATTAAAATGAACAAACATTTTTGTCTTTAACTCCAAAAAGAACTCCCCACCCTTAGTCGACATGTGTGTGAGTAGAAAATGAGTGACATTTTGAAACTATACTTTAACATTGAGCTGCTGGTTTGCTGTGGCAAGTAGTAAGTATAGGTTTTAATCTGTTTTAACATTGTTTTAGATTCACATCAATAAGTTTAGATATACTTTATTAAGTAGATCTCCCTCTGGAAATTAGGTTTCCAGTTCACAGCAGACGATAAAAGGTACAGAAGTTCCATAAAAGCAAGAAGTGACAAGAAAAAAAAAGTGCAAAAAGATCACATAGTCTAAATAAAAAGAACAAATCGCAATGGGTAAATTGTAGTGATGGTCTGCTGAAGCTTCATGAAACAGTGTCATGTTGTTCAGAGGTCATTAGGTGGCGCCATCAGTTTAAAAATTATGTCTCATTAGAACAGTTGTTCAAAACAAAGGAAAATAGTGCAGAGACGCCATCTAGTGGACTCTGAAAATAATGACACTGTTTCATGAAGCTTCATTAGACCATCAC
This sequence comes from Callionymus lyra, assembly GCA_016630915.1. Classification (NCBI taxonomy): domain Eukaryota; kingdom Metazoa; phylum Chordata; class Actinopteri; order Syngnathiformes; family Callionymidae; genus Callionymus; species Callionymus lyra. The sequence continues at coordinate 4,308,312 of JACEEU010000690.1, forward strand.
TAGAAAATACAGAAAGGTTAGTTTTCACCAAAGATTATATTTTTAATTCATTCTTTATTTCCTGTTAAAAAATAGTAATTGATGTGTAGTTCAGTGTGAACTCTTTTATATGTTGCTATTAATGCTAGAATTTAGTCCCAAAGAACAAGGTGTGAGTTTGTGTTTCATGATGATGTTACTTATTTTCTGTTGATACACATATGAATATGTTTTATTTTTATTTGTTCCACAGTAACAGACAATTTGTTAAAAGGATGTTTCTCTTCAGGCGCACTTCCCCGACTGCTTCACAACATCTCCCCTAACCCCCCCCACACTCCCAACATCCTCCTAAACACTTCGTCCAAATCCCTGAAGGCCCGAGTGCAGCGCGTCTCCGTTTCAGGAAGGAGTTTCCAATCGGAAAAGGAGAATGAATAGTCCAAGGATGCTTACTCCGGTTTCTGGTTGCCCGTGCACTCTCTGTGCACGCCCCCCCACCCTCAAGATACCATTATTTGTGACCACAAGACAAAGATAGAGTTTCGGCTGCCGACGCGATTCATCGCCGAGATAACCAGACGAGAATGCTTGAAGCTCTGACGGAGGATCTTATGAGACTAAATCCATGTTGAAGTGGACTGTTGTAGTTCCTATTTGGAGTTCAGATGTTTCTACACCGAGGATTCTTTCATACGTTCATGGTCGTCTGGGGAAATGAATATTTAATGATGAGATACATAAAGGAGTAACACTGAGGAACCATTTGAATATTCCGTCATCCTCGGCCAAACTCAATCCAGTCTTAATAGACGTAAAGTTCACAAGATAAATGCACTTCTTTAATTGTGTCCCTCTTTTATGGATGTACATGTTTTATTTATTAGGTTAAGTTAAGCAGTTATTTGTATGTTTATTTCTCTCATCTGACCAAAACATCTTAAACATCTTCATTTCACTTTCCCCTTCGCGACTATAAATACATGCAGTTGTCCTATAAGTACACCCCTGCATCACATTGTATACTTATTAACTCTAAATAAAACAACAGTTAGAACAACTTATGACAACGAATAACTTAATTAAAGTTGTATAAGTCTTTTTGTAAAAGAGAATATTTCAAGTGCATCGATTTGTCTAAAATAATACTAACAAAAAGTTTATTCTGGATTATAATTAAAAAATTATGTTTTAATTTATCAGTAACTCAGAAGTACAATATACTGTATATAAAACTCAAATATATATGAGGAGGTCAGTACTATGGATGTGTTGATGAGGCTTCATGATACTGCATGTTCCATGATACAGTGTCTTCATTTTAAAAGACCACTAGATGTCACTCTCTGCTTTATAATCTTTGACTCTGATCTACTAATTCAATGAAACCTGGCATCATTTTCACTGAGGGTGACATCTAGTGGTCTTTCAAACTGTATCGTGATACAGCATCAGCTGCTTCATGAAGCCTCATCAACACACTCAGTATTAATGGCTAGAATGAGCATGTTTTTCACTGCACACTTTCTCAGAGCGAGGTGATGCTGCAACTCTCAACTCCTTCTTGATGTTAAGCTGGACCTGAGCCTGGTCTTTGGTGCAACAAAGCAGAGACGCTGGTTTACTGACGTAACTTTTGCAAAGATTGTTGGCACTAGTTCGCTCACTCAAGCATCTTTTCAGCGTCAGTGATGTGTAGAATATTTAAGTGACGCCTACAATTGTTCGGTCTCTCCTGGTATCTCACTGTTGTCGCAGAAGAGCGAAGCGCTTTATATGCTCTTTTATATTTCCTTGCCTGTCATTTGTCTTAATCTCTTTGCCTTTCTTTTCATCACCCTTTTTCCATCCTTGAAGGTTTCTTGACTTATTGTGTCTCTGTATGAATGCATGCTTGTGCGGAAACCACCTACTGTAGTGGAGATAACTTCTACTATGGCATGATCCACTAGTGATGTGATGAAATGTTGACATTAGAAAATTATATTAAGCCCCGCCCACAGTAAACACCGTGTTTTTTCTGTAGATGAAATCTTCTTGTTGACCATAACCACACCCACTCTGCTGTGATTGGTCAATAATCAAGGTTTGTCACCACGCATCATCAATCCAGGAACGCTCCACCTCAAAGGTTCTCATTGTATAAACAAAGCAAGGGGTGATTACAGCTGGCTGGAGGAGGTGTGAAGCCGTTATTACGTCATAATGGACTCCCGTAACCTTTCGTTCGCCCAGATTTCAGAGCAACTTTATAAAGTAATACATTTAAAAAAACATGGTCATGATGAGGGACTTACTGCATCTTGGAGAGGAAGACTTTTACATTTAATACATGTGAGTCAGGAGAGTTGTGTTTTCACATTAGTTGCCCTTCAAAAGTAATTAAAGTATTTAATGTAAAACTGATGTTGAACAAAAATGAATTTGATGGGAGTGCTTGGTGAGGGAGAACAAACACAGAGATAATTAAAGATAATCAGACTCATACTTCCTGTTCCAGACATTCTTGTAATTATACATTTTGTTCGTCTATACTTTTCAAATATTTGTGCAGCATTGTGTGAAGATTCTGGAAGGGAAAATGTTAGATCTGCGTTTAATAAAGTATAAAATAGCTTTATTGTGAGGACAAAATGAATAGATGCTCTTAAAGGAGAAGCTTGCAAACAATTATTTGTGCTCAATATTTGTTCATGAACTGTGACCTAATAATAAAACAGTAAAGACTCACCTGGTTTCAAAAAGGTTTTTTGACATTTCAAAAAGGAAATGATTCACAAAGTTATGTCAAGGGCTTCTTAAACTTCTCTAAGTAAAGACTCGCTGCCGCATCTTCTTCTCTCGTGGATGTGAGATAGAAGCCATGAATAGACGTGACAATCGTCGCTTTGAAAGCGCAGCCTTCACCGGCTCGATGGTTGAGCGTCTGCGTATCTCGTGAAGGTTAGATAAGCCGGAATCTAAAGCTCACCAACATCTCCTCAGCGATAGTCGCCGGCCCGATAAGAAGAATTTACCACATCTGCAGTCGCCGCCACGTCGACGCGCTGCTCTTAGAAAACCGGCAACGACTCCACTTTGCAGTATTTACTTTCCCTTTTGTTGGAGGATAGATACAGAGCTCTGTGGAGAAGGACATTATCGGCGTTTGAACCACAGGCTGGAGAATATAGATGAGCAACTTAAGACGAGGGTAAGAAATACCCATTGGTGTCCGTTGTGTTATTTAAAATGTGGGGGTGACGGTCATTACCGTGAGCAACGACTGACACTGAACACAGTTGACAACTTCTCAGAGACCGTTATGATCACAGGATCGACATAAGTCAGCCTCGTCTCTCCCGCCAGGGAAAAACAAACACTCTTTTAATCAGTTCCTGGAAGCACACACTTGGTAGACAAATATACGGTGAAGTTTTAGAAGCATCTTGGGAAAACCGTGAAGATGCTCGTATAGTTATAACCATTAAAATCCAGATATTTTACTTAAAGGGCAACTAATGTGCTGATTTAAGTGTCTCTTAAATTGTTCTAAGACCTCTATTATACTCATCAGTTTCTTTTTGCACAAAACTCTCATTTATTAAAGAGATTTACATTACAAAATAAGTCCCGTCCGAGCAACCGAACCCACTCTACTCTGATTGGTCACAAAGCACGAGATGCATTCAAGGACTCACGTCAATTTTAACTCAGCCTTGAAACTAAGATAAATGGCAACACCTTTTTATTTTCTTACTTGTGGCAACAAGTGTTGGGAAGTGATTGAAAGAACTTTGAGGAAACAACTTTTTCCTGCAGATCTTCCTCAAAAGGTGGTATATACTATATATACTATATTTACTATATATACTATATATACTATATATAGTATCTACTGTTTACACTGGGAGCTCTTGAGATATTTACCCGGAGTGTTTCCTGTCTGTGTAGCCTGTTGGCATTTTAGCTTCTGCTACAAACAAGCTTAAATTATAGAGTTCTTTAATTTATTCCTGAACTATTCTTTATGTCGAGGCTTCAATCCAAGATGGACGTTACAGACGAGCAGTATGGAGGTATATGGATGTTTTTAAATGTCTTTTTGGATGAAGACAAAGAAAACTGAGCTCCAGTCGCTACATTAAAATGAACAAACATTTTTGTCTATAATTCTAAAAAGGAACCGATTACTCTGAAAATAACTCCAACCTTTAGACGACAGGAGGGTGAGTAGAAAAGAAGGTAGTTTCGGGTGGACTCTGCCGTCAATGTTCTTTTAATGCTGTGATAATTTCATTGCGCTGCAGCGTGAGACTAAAACACATTTCTTGTTCTGCTTGAACTCCATTAGCGTTTCTTAATCTGACGTTAATGGTTAAGTGAAACAGAAAAGGACAATTTTAATCTGATCCAGAGTCCAGTATTCCCCCGGCTTTGTTTCCCGCACGTTCCTGGGTTTATCATATTGAAAGTGCTCGGCCGCGCCCGTCAGTGAGCCGCGGCGTCGGGTTAACTTCACCGGGATTTCATTATGGAAAATCCATTTCCTGTTAAAGGGGTCAGATGAGGTCGCTCAAGAAATCCAATCAGTGTGGATCATCTCAAAAATCTCAACTCCTTCAGATACTTTGTTCAACTTATGTCAGGTCGCGGCCCCGGCCGGCAGGAGACGAGGGCTGTGATTGAGGGGCCCAATTTAAAGCATCCGGCCCCGGAGGGGTCTGTTTGTTGTTGACTCTCCCGGATTCTATTACTCAGCCTGATCATATATGCTGATCATCGATCATCCAACGCATTATCATATTATTCATACCAGCCATGAGAAGAGGCAGACGCGTATTAGCCAATTATTCATCCGTCCATGAGCCAGACGTGGAGGATATATATATCGCCCGATAATATGTCGAAATGTAGCTCATATTCACGAGTGAGTCGGTGTGAAGGTGCCCCGTCAAATATTGTATTGTAGAAATGATTGATGAATGAATGAATGAATGAATATTGTTTATTTCGGGCGTGTCGGTTTAAATCATCCACATCATACTTCATCGTAGTTCACATATTACATGCATGTCCCGAAAGGTAAAAACGTGAGACGCAGAAGCTCATCTAGTCACGCCCCCATTAAGTTCAAGTTCTTTTGTCAAATATACATGTATTAAGACATACAGCATAAATGAAATTGTGGTCCTCTCAGACCCACGGTGCAAAAAAATGACATAATATACAATATTACCCTCAAAATAGAAGTAGTAGTAGTAGAAAAATGAAGTCATAGTCATAATCATATCTTATACCAGCGCTTATTTCACTTTGGCGCAACAGATTCTTGTTACCTATGACACTATGACACGACGTGTTACAAAGTCACAAAGTAACAATTGGTCTGATCAAGAGAGAATTAAAATTCCAGCCTATTTTTCATATGTTGGATGGTGTGAGAGCCATTTTTCATTTATTGGTCTCTTTCTTCTGCAACGTTCTCAGTGCAGATCTTCGCCACATCCTCACGAATTTTGGCTACGTCAGCTCGCATCCACGCCACAATCTGGCAAAGTCTGGAGATGTCAGAGCACATCCCGACCACGGCGCTCAAGGTAGTTGTGTCGTCCTTCCTCGCGCCGGTTAGCTCAGCTGTGATCTTTCTTTTTTTAAGATACAGATTGAAATCCCAAATCCCAGGACGATCATTCCAATTGTCATGAATGGGAATATGTAAACATCCTCCACATCCAGTGGAGCAACGCACAAGACTCAGTTTTCCCAACTGTCCAGGGTGTAGCCGGACATGAAGGTCCCGTCCAGGCCGAGTTGAAAACACTCTGTCAATGGCATTCAGTGACCAGTTTAGTGACTTCACCGTGACACAGTAGATTGTCCTTAGTGTGTGGATTTACAGGACTCTGAGACGGTCACTTCTCACACAGTAGTGTCACAGTCTAATAGAACCCAGTTTATCTTGACTCTCATGAAACACATTATGTAACATTATGTTACGCACAAACTGTCTCAGGTTTCTCAAGCTCACCTCATTCTTTGGTTACAGAATGTTCTTTTGTTATCCTCTCAAGCTGCTCCAACACCATGTCTGACTTAGTTGGTAAACTCGTGTGTATCCCAATTCTTGAACAGTGGGATAACTTTGGCCACTTTCATTTTGGTGGGAAATGTCTCAGTTTGGAATGAAAGATTGAAAATGTATGTTATTGGCGCAATGATTCCAGGTAAGACCTTTTAAATCAGTTTCGTATCCAGATTATTTACGTCAGTGGATGGATTCATGTCTGTGTTCTAATCAAAGTGGTCCCAGAGTAGGGGTGGGACCGTTTTTTCGGAAAAATACACATTTTAAGGCTTTAAATACAAGAAACGAGCAGTATGGAGGTATTTGGATTTATCAGTGCGTCATTTTGGAAGATGAAAAAACCCTTAGTTGACCATTATTTTTCCTCCCCCCAAAAAAAAGTATTTTTACAGAAACTAATGTTTGAAAACCGTTTATTTTTCGGCCAGTTGTGAAACCTCAACTTGATCTCACTATAAAGTGTCATTTACCTCTCATTCCAACAATCCACCTTCATCAGCACCGCCAGTGTTTTAACACCGGTTATCATTGTGTGTTTTGTTATCTGATTGTGCTGACTGGAGTGCGACACGGACGTTGCAAGATCTTTCCCTCTGGAGTCACTCGGCGTTATCAGCGATCAGCAATCAAGGCCAGAAGAGAACGATCTCTCGTGGCCACTTGGGCTCCAGTGTTGGAGGCGATAAGTGCCGTTTAATAGAACCCGTGATCTCCAAGTGAACACGCGTGCATGTATTTGCACGGACAACACCTCAAATTGGTAGCGTGGGCAAATGCCAACTGGAACTGATTTTTCTAAATCTACTTCAAACTCCTTTAGCTCCTTTAACTTACTTACTTATTTACCGTATTTTCCGCACTATTAGGCACACCGGATTATAAGGCGCATAGAATAAAAGATACAGTCAAACGCTTGACTGGGGTTGTGTTACTCATCCACTAGATAAAGCTGTGCTAAAGGGAATGTCAACGAAACATTCAGATAAAGTAAGGTAAGGTAAAACTGTATTTACCTTACCTTACTTTATCTGAATGTTTCGTTGAGATAGATAAAATCCAAGTTTATTAAGCGTTCTGACAACTCCGTTCACTCCCATGGTAACGATGTTCAAATGATGTTTAAAAGACTTCAAGCAGCAGGGCGTGAGACTGGTGTTGTGAGCAGACAAGTCTTGAGCGAGCAGCAGAGAAGTGTGAGCGCGTGTATGACGGCTAGAGCGCGCGTACATGACATGTTGAACACACGTGTATGACTGGTTGAGCGCGCAGCAGAGTGATTTTGGGCAAAAAATAAATGTTTTGTGTTCAACAACCAAGACACACTCGCTCAAAACGGTGGCAGTAATCTTACTCCATAGCATGATGTGACGTGCCTCGTTATTCCCACCCCTTGATGACGCCATGACCTAATCCCGCCCACGGTGTGTCAGCTCAGTCCGGCACAGAGTCATGAAAGTGTTTGCAAACAAGTCACCCACCAGGTAAAGTTAAATAATAAGACGCTCCGGATAATAAGGCACACTGTCGTGTACGGAAAATACGGTAATTACTTTCAAGTTAGATCTGAAATAGATTGATTAAACATAAAATCAAGACACCAAATGTTCTCTCCTCACTATCAAGTTAGCTTTTTAATCTTATTCCAGTTCATACCGGATAGAACTACATGCATCAAATGTATGACATTATTTTTAAGAAATTGTATTAGTCTGATGATTTGTGCAGATATTTTTCTGCAACGTGACAAATGTGATACATGAAAGGGCGTATTCTTATTAAATTATCTGATATTATCAGGTTAGATCTTGTTGTTTCATCAGTTAGAAGTTTCTGGTTTGCGGAGAGTTTTTTTTCAGATGCAAAAGCAGCAGTTTAAGACTTTCCGTATGAATCTCTTACAGGTAAACTGGTAGAAGAATGAGGTAGTACCGGGACGACCAGGTAAGTGGTGTGCCGCCCTGAGCTCTGAACATACTAAAAACATATCACAAAGAAACCATCCTGGCTTAATAGAAGAGCTAAAATCAACAGTATTAACGTTGAGCTGTGGTTTCACTCTGAGTCTAGCATAAGGGTAGCACTAAGCGCTACAGTTTTACATGGACAGGAAGTCAAAATATAAAAGCCAAAGTTGCTCAAGTCATTATAAATGGATAGTACTGGATGAATAAACCTCTGCTGACCTTTGGTTCCCTTTAAATACCCATAATGCATCTGCTACAAAGCAATATTGCATCGAGAGACACTTAAAACCTGACATGGCAAGGAAACACTAGCTAAAAGCCTCATGAAGCAGCTGATGCTGTATCACGATACAGTTTGAAAGACCACTAGATGTCACCCTAGTGAAATGATGGTTTCATTGAATTAGTAGATCAGAGTCAAAGATTATAAAGCAGAGAGTGACATCTAGTGGTCTTTTAAAATGAAGAGACTGTATCATTAAAACCACCGATGCTGTATCATGAAGCCTCATCGACACATCAATAGTTAGCACTGATTCAAGGGGCAAGCAAGAGTCCAGAAACCAATTTAATTTGTGATCTTCCTCTTTTTTCATTCACTACCTAAACTACAAATTGACTCTAAGAGAAGTCTGCACAGGGTGCTTCCACACAAAAACTTGACATATCAACTCCCGGCAAAAATCTGAAAACTCTCCCGCGTTAAGTGATGGACTGAAGCTTCATGAAGCAGTGTCCTTATTTCTAGAGCCAACATGATGGCATTTTCTGTTCTATTGTTCTTAACAGCTATTCTTTTGCAAGCTGATGTCATTTTTTAACGCCACCTATCTGGCTCTAAAAATATGACACTGCTTCGTGAAGCTTCATCAGCCCGTTACTAGTTACAAAGTGTTATTTTCACTGGGAACAGTTTACCATACTTCCAATATTTTATTTTAACTATTAATAAATAGTGAAATAACTAAAAATTTAAATAAAGTTTCTCGATGACCACGAATGTTAAGAACCTGTTCAAGGTTCAGAAGCTTCAGCGTCTTTTGTTCGAGATTTTATCACAAACTTTAAACTTTAAACATTGTTTGATCAAAATATTTCTGCGTGAAGTCGACGTTGTCATCTTGTGTCATCACCTTCACTGTCATGACCAGCTGTGCAACTCAGCAAGATTGTGTTGTGTTGCTGTGCTCATGGCTACATTCAAGAAACACAGATGGGTTTTGAGATTAAAGTCAGAAATAAAGATTTGAAAAACAAGTAAAAAAAAAGGTTTTGAAAGTATAAAAATAATATAGTGAAACAGACTTTGACCATAACTATAAGAGGTGGGAAAACAAATGGATATCGCAATATATTGTTGTGCTCTCTTCTCTCTCTCTCTCTCTCACTGATGACACGTCGATACTTTAAAACAACACACTTTATGGATTTACCACGTTGTCACCGTCAGTACTTAATCTCTCCTGTCCTGTTTGTGGGGGCGCTAATCCTGTAAAGTAAAGGAGGCGTAAGCAGCGGCTGGTGAAGAAGACGAGTTCTTACCAACAGAAGTAGAACACAGAAGAACCGAGTGAAGTGGACTGTATAGAATTCTAGGAAGACGTTTCACCTTGGACTCTAAACAGTCAATTTGACTCGCTTTTGAACATCTTGGATAACCATGACCTGGATGAATGAAAACGTACACGGACAACGGAGAAAAACAGATGCAAGAACGGCGAAAATACAAGCAACCAAAAACTAATTAACCACCCACCCACAAGTTTTCATTCAAAATCTTGAACCAGTTTTGACTTTTACAAGACAAGTGTTGGAAAAACACATAATAAAGAATATAAAATAAGTTATGTTAACTGTATAGCGAAGGTAAAATATAACAGCAACACTAAGAATCTACAAAGCCACTTCATTCGTCATCAAAGTGAATGCTTCTCAAGTCAAGTCAAGTTCTTTTATTGTCAAATATGCATGTATTAAGACATACAGCATGAATGAAATTGTGGTCCCCTCTGACCCACGATGCAACACATGAATACAGTTGAAAGGACATTAAGACGTTCAAGAAAATAAATAAAAATAAATAACCAACAAAATAAAATAAATAATCATCAACATTTATTTTTTATATTTTGTTAACAAATAAGTGAAATTAAATGCAAGTTTACATTTAAAATGGTCAGAATCTGAAGGCATTGTCCAGGTTTACATAAAAGGTTAGAGTAATATCAAGCTATCGAGCTTTTATTTCCTTTTCTTTCCTGTTCATTTAATATGGCGTCATGTGTCGGCAACCTCTACCCCTCAAAGAGCCATTTGGACCTGTTTCGCTAATCGAAATATCATCCGAAATAATGTTCATAGCCTTTCAACTATTATTAACAGACTCTAAATAAAACGTTAGTTAGCAATTGTTCACCCAAAATTCAAACTTACACTAAACACTAATGTTCTACTCACCCTTGTGTCGACTAAGGGTTGGGATTATTTTCAGAGTAATCTGCGACATTTATGAACAAATTAAGTAAAATACTATGACATTGGTTGTTGTGCCTGTTACTGTTCCTTTAAGACTGAGACAGGTGAGGGAGGGGGAGCGAGGAGTCAAGAGTTCTCAGCTGATGATCGTGAAGAACTGATGTTGTTCTTGAGATCTTTTCACGCATCATTGGAATTTTTTTTAAATAAATCCCCACATTTATACAAATTCTCACTGGGCCTCATCAATGGGCTGAAAGAGCCGACATCTGGTCGAGCTTGACCTAAATTATTTTAATTTTCCTGCATCCAAGCTTCTGGACTGGTGAACATAACTACATGTAATTGGTTGCATACTGAAATATGAGCAATTTTTTCATTTACTTATTATTTTATTCTCATCTTGTTTTTCGCTATTATTGAACACAAATAAGCCCAAATAACAAGAAGAAGAACAAGTAAGAAATCAAGGTATCATGGTTTACATAATATTTAGATTATTAAGATTATGATTATGAAGTTTAATCTAATCTAATATTTATTTGTTTAGAGTAAAGAATAAATATATGTTTTATTGTCATGGGTATTTTTTAATAAATATTAATATTGGTTATATTGTTTACTAAATTCCTTGCAATACATAGATTATCTTAGATGTCGTGAATGAGGTTATTATCATTATCATCGGCCAAATATCTTCACAGTATCAAATTGTACTTGTTGCATCACTAATATAAACAATCTTTCATATTTATAATTTTTATGTACTGTTTAAAATGGTAGCAACACAATGTAATTATTGCTATTTAACTACTAGTTCATTTATTTTTACAACACTCAGAATATGTATGTTTTTATTATCGGAAATACAACTTTCTAGACCATCTTGAGGAGGAGATTCACGAAAATGTATGGAGTTGTCTTTTCTCTCTCTCTCTTACACACAATATATCATTTTGGTCCCAGTGGAAGGTTCTTGTTCAGTCCTCATGTTCGATCAAATGCCCTCCAGCCTCCTGGCTTTGCCCTCGAGACCCTCAGCAACAGACTGGCCTGCAGAATTGGAGAGAATTGGAGATAATAAAAGGCGGAGAAGGACAGCAGAGTGAATTGAATTCAAGCTAAAAGTCATCTGACTGCAGCAAAACAATAGGAGATGATGACGATGAAACATTTCACATGAAACAAACAGTAAAACATAAGATAATTATTTAAATTTTAGCTTAAAAGTGAACTAATGGAGGAACCAGTATACACTGTTTTTGAGTTTTCATGTCAATGTGCTTTCTGGATTATTTTGTCCTTGTTTTTCGTCCCGACATTTGACCCTTCATTTCCATTATTGCCAGCATGATATTTCTGTCGAGTCACCAGAACGTACATCAGTCTTTTCCTCGTCCAGATCATGTTGTGCGGAAAACTAACTTTGTTTTGGTTATTCTTCATAGTGTACTGTACTTTGACTACTGGTCATTTAATCGCTGTTTTTTTCCTTTGATGGTTTTCAACCACTTTATTGATTAGATCCCTGGACTTCTAATTAACATTAAACATCTCCCATCACATCTAGTGAAGATTGCTTCTAGAGTTTTGTCTCCCAATATTTTGCCATTCGAGATTTACATTATTTATTTCTGTTTTATTTAATTATATTTTTCAATTCATGTTCTAGTGTAACGATAGGTCAATGTTAATTTCAATTACCAGATAGATCTTCAAATGTTAACCTAAAAGTTGACTCAGGGAGGAACTTTAAGCATCATTCAAGCTGTATTTGAGTTTTTATCTCGATTTGCTTTCCGTCTTATTTTTTTCAGAAACATCCCTTTTTGTCAGGCTGACATTTTGACCTTTATTTCTATTTTTTAAGCCAGAGCGTACATCTTCCTTAATGGCGGTACAACCAGGTCATGATGTCAATTTTTTTTGTTATCCTTTGGGCTCTTATATATTGTACTTTGCGTCAAATACTCTCTGGTTTTTTTCTGTATCTCCTGTTTCTTCCATCTGTATCATTCATTGTTTCCAACCACTAAGACCAATGGACTTCTATTAAACATCGAATTTTGTACGGGTAACTGTACTTGTACTCATCTTCCCCATACTTCTCATACATTTAATTTTTTCTTTCTCTGGTTTTCATTTATATTCTAGTGTAACGGTGGGTATGTGTAAAATTTCAGATGATAAAGATAAAATATGTCACATGAAACATATAGGAAAAATAGTAAGTGAAGCTTAGCTGGGCCGATGAAGCTTCATGAAACAGTGTCATGTTGTTCAGAGGTCAGTAGGTGGCGCAATCACTTTAAAAAAGATGTTTCATTAGAACAGTCGTTCAAAAATTAGGTAAAATAGTGCAGAGACGCCATCTAGTGGACTCTGAAAATAATGACACTGCTTCATTAAGCTTTGTCGGACCATCTGTACATTGTATCCCGTTTTCTTTTAGTTTTTGTAAATCAACTGTCCGTCTTATTACGCCAAAAAAAATGTCCTTTTTTTGTGTTGTAATTTGAACCTTCACATATACCAGCATGATATTGATGGAGCAGACGCCAGAACGTACATCTTTCCAAATGTCGGTACAGCCTTTATCTCGTCCAGCTCCTGTTGGAATGATTTCCTTTTTTTTGTCCTGTGCCTTTGAGCCCATTTAAACGAAACTTGTAAATTCCAGCCTCTTCATTGATTGAACATTGAACCCCCCATCGTATATCTAGTGGAGATTGCTTTGAGAACTTTGGTCTGGGAACTAAAAGTTGTTTCCTTTTTATCTTTTAATATATATATTTTGAATGTATCTCCTACAGTAGTGTGTGATGCATATGTTCCTGGGTTAGATTTGACCTGCAATCCCACTGATTGATTATCCTGCGAAGATCTCCGGAGAAAAGCAGATTCCTGGCGTGAAGTTAAACCAAGAGATCGCTGACAATATATTCGTTAAGTTCGAACTCCCGTCTTCCTTCCTGCGATATGAATAAAATTAACTGAATAAATGCATATCAAGTCTCCCAGTAAAGGAACGTGGACTCATTTGCGGAAGCGCGTGAAATAACAACTGAACCAGGAATACATTAGACCGACTCGACCTTTCCAAAACGATCCGGATGAAAATGAAAACGAATCCACATTCGAGTTGATGGCGTGCAGTCGGTCAAACGACGGGTCTCTTATCTTTATTTTATAAAAGGGTGTCGATCGGAGCGATTGAAAAGCTCTACAAAAATCTAACCGAAAACCAAAATACAAGCAGGGCGATGATCTCACATGAGCTTAGAAGGTTTGGATTTGGAACAAAATCCACCCACCAGCGTGTTTCAATCTTATTTGCACGCTGCATCCAATTTGTTTAATCCTTACAAGTGCTCAATTTAATACAAAAAAAATGTCAAAAAGCTGATTTCAGATTCCTTGGGGTTTGCTCGGCAACAAACAAGACGAGTCAAAAAGAAAATAATGTCATATTTCCTTCAGGAGAAAATAAAAGACACACAGTTGACAGCTGGGAAATTCTTTTTTTTATCACGAGAGCGCTGAAAGTTCCACATTGGGAAGCATGAATGGAGAGTGTGCCTCGAGGTGATAAGACGGTTCTTGGCGAGCAGAAGCTCGGCGGTGAGGCGTCACTGATCCGTCCGAGGCTTGTTCCTGGTCCGAGGTGGCGTTTTTCTTTCTTCATTACTGCTTCCCTCTCTCTCCCCGGTCGGATGGGAGGAGATTTAAGGAGATTTGAAGTTACATAATATCATGTGACGGCACATCCTCGACAGCGTGACACAGACCGAGGAAGGGAACGCACACGTACTGGTCCGGCGACGACAACTGTGGCTAAGAAATGCTCAGGAGATGCAAACATATTTTGAAATCCACACATGAATCTCTGTGTTTCTGTGAAGCAAATTAAGTCTTTAAACTCATCAATCGAAACTTTTATTAAAACACGAAACAACTGTTACAAACGAGTACATCCTCTATGTGAAAAGTGAAGAGTATAAATGAATGTCTTATTGTTGTTTTCATTGTTTATCATAAACAATTAAGTAAGTTATTGATTATTAAAACAAATTGCTTAAACAATCAAAAACAATACACAGTTAAAATATATACTTTAAAAGATCGAGACACATAAAACAAAAACAGCAGCCCCAAGAAGAATTAAGTAAAAGCACAAATAAAAATGTCTTCAGATGTTTCTTGAAGGAGTCGTAGACTCAAACACAGATGTTTCTTGAAGGAGTCAGTAGATCATCAAACACAGATGTTTCTTGAAGGAGTCAGTAGATCATCAAGGCAAAGCTTAGGAGCAACAGTCTGGAAGGATTTCTCTCCTCTGGTCCTGAAGTTCAGGAACCATCAGTAGATTCTGATCCACAGACCTCAGAGCCCGAGCTGGGGTGTAAGTCTGGATCAGATCACTAATGGAAGGTCTGACCATGAATAGATCTGAAAGTAAGAACCAGAATTTTAAAGTTGATCCTGAAAGAAACTGGCAGCCAGTGAAGAGTTTTAAGGATCGGAGAAATGTGAGTTCTTCTACTAGAGCGGCTCAGAAAACGCTGCATAGAATCAATCTCCAAGTAATTAAGATTGATTCCAAACGCCAGGGGCCTCATGGATGGATGGATGGATGAAGAGGAGGTCAGTACTAGTGATGTGTCCATGTTTTAATTTCTCAAGAGTCTTTGGATCAGTTTATTTTAACATAACATGTTTTTAACTCCTTTTCACCAGGGATTGGTTAAAAGCAGTTTTATGTCATACCCACTTTGACCACTAGTGGCTCTTTAACTCCAGCTCTTAAAGTCCCTACTCTACTAACTATACCAGGTTTGTAGTGATGTGTCGATGAGGCTTCATGATACTGCATCGGTTCATTAATGACACAGTGTCTTCATTTTAAAATACCACTAGATGTCACTCTCTGCTTTATAATCTTTGACTCTGATCTAATAATTCAATGAAACCTGGCATCATTTTCACTGAGGGTGACATCTAGTGGTCTTTCAAACTGTATCGTGATACAGCATCAGCTGCTTCATGAAGCCTCATCAACATATCACTAGTAAACATTTAAGGTCAATCCACCATTGATTGGGATGTGTGAAGTAAATGTACTTGGATTCGTGCACAGATTTTTATATATAAATGTTTGAGTACATGAGACCTCTGTTCATCTGTTAACTGTAGGTCCTTTAAATGTTGTTCTCATAATGTCATTATTTGAGATAAAACTGAAGACTTGACTTACTTTTGTGCTCTTGTGTCAAGAGAAGATTAACTCTGCAGGATCTTGTGTCTTTCCATGGACCCTCTCTTTGCTGCTCTAGACTGTCCTCTCTTCCTGTCCTCTCTTCTCTCCCTCCATCTCTCCATCCCTCCGGCCTCACCGAGTCTGGTTCTGCCTGTTAAAAGGACGTTTTTCTCGCCTCTGTCACTTGTTGTGATTCACCACGACCTGTTTTTCTTTCCTCCTGTCAGTTGAACTGAAAAATGTCTGGAGACGACTATGTTATGATTTGACACTTTAATTAGAAAATAATAATTACTTAAGACATGCTGCTTTGTTTGTGCCTCTTGAACGCACATTGAAGTATCTTGGTCGTATGAGTGTTTGTGTAACTCAAGTTTTAGTTGTTTTTTTTTTACTTTTCCAAACCAGTTGGGACCCTCGGTTGAACAGACAGACAGCTTCTGTTTTTCAAAAAATGGTTCCCTTCTTCTCTACTCTTTTTTTCGCCCCTGAAAGGTCAACACTCGACAAAACAAACACAGACCACAGTGACACCACTGACCACGTAAAAAGTTTTGAACAGAATTGGTTGACAAAGGGCAGCCCTGACGAAGTCCAACCCTCACTGGAAATGAGTCAGACTTAACACTGGCGATGCGGACCAGGTTCCAGCTCCGTTCCTACAGCCCTCAGTTAAAGAAGTCAAGGAACCTCCAGTTTTTTGGATCAAGTGACATCTAACAAAACCCTTCGATTTTCTGGACTGGATTCATTAAGTACATCAAAAATATGCTTTTGATTGATTTATTAATGGTTTTAATAGTTGATTTCACTGTTTGAAACATAAACATATGTTTGAACTGTGGAAAATATGACCATCATTTTATTTAAAGTTTGTTTTATTATTGTTTTCGACATTTCACTGTTGGCTGTCTTAGTCTTTGGCCTTATATTTCACGTATGTCATTGTGTTTAAAACTGTATCACAATATTATACCAAATTAAAAGTGTTTCCGCAAAATGTTTTTTTCCGAAAATTAATTTTTTTGGGACATTGAAATTGTCTTTTTCCAATTAGACACAGCAATACAGCAAATATTTATTTAAAAAAAATAATATAAGAACAAGAACAAAGAGAAATAAAGAGAGAAAGAACAAGATGATATAATCTAAGTCTAAAGATAGAGAACATAAATCAAAGAAAAATAAAGTATACAAAAGTATACAAAGACTAACATAGAACAGAACATCATAATACTTTCACTGTTAAGGAAAGGACAAGTCTTTAAATATAAAGTCATTTATATCATTAGTATTATGACGTCATCACTAGGCAACAATAGTCCATATCTGCAGTGGCTTGAACATCCAAACCAGTTGGGACCCTCAGCTGAACAGAGAGACAGCTCTTGTTTTTCAAAAAATGGTGCCGTTCTTTTCTACTCTTACACCCCTAAAAGGTCAACACTCCACCTCTGCGTATATCAGATGGAGACTCATTCATTCCTCGTGCTATTAGGCTGTTTAATTCTGAGTTTAGGGGCAGGAGTAGAAGTAAAAAGGTGATACTATTCTATGTTCATCTTTGTATCCTTTGTCTTGAGTTATTTTTTGATCCATGTTCTTTATACCATCCATCCATTCACCCATCCATCCATCATAGCACTTCCTCATGTGGGTCAAGGTCACGGCTACAGGTTGTTCATGTATGAATTTAACCTTGACGATCATCAGCAGCTGCCATTACACTCAAAGAAGATTAAGAGCCTCCTGGTAAAATGTAGAGTGATTTATTTTAAAATGTCATAAAATAATGATATCGACGTCTCCTATTCCCTGACGTGGAGCGTCTCGTGTTTCCCCTGAAATCGATGCTTGACCCTTGGCCCGGAATCTGACTTTCATCTTGACTTTGGCGCCATCTTTTTTTTTCTTTCCTGCCTTTCAACACTTTCATTCTCTTTGACGGATTTAGGAGAAATTACTTTCTCAATTGAGGTCTGGGCCAGACACAACAAAATTGATCAATTTATTGAGACAAATCGTGTTTTGGTTGAATCAGGAAGTCATGAAGTCTAGTGTGAGCAGAGACAGGAAGTAGTTGATTCACAGAAATAAAACTATCTATATAAGTATATTTAATTAATTCTGTGTGCCCTGCCTCTTGCTTCATCCCAGGTGTGTGAGGGAGAGGTACCGCAGGTCCTTCCTCCCTGCTGCCATTAGACTCCACAACAAGAACTTAGCAAGATAAATATTTAACAGCACCTTTTCTTCTTGTTATTTTCTTCTTGTTATTTTTGTAAATATGACAGTGTATATAATATAGGACAGATATTTATTCTATTCTATTTAGATCTTTCTTTTCATTTTATTATTCTATTTCTGGGTGTCTTTTATTTTTATTTTTTTATTTGAGGTATTGCGCTTGCTGTTGTTTAAACTGAATTTCCCCTCGCGGGACAAATAAAGGATTTCTGATTCTGATTCTGATTTCTGATAGGTAGCTGGGAAAGGCAGTAACCACTTCCATCTAAAATGGAAAATTCATTAAAAATGTATGTTTAAATTTAAATTTGCCTTAACTTGTCAATAAAACGGTGACGGTAGCTGCTTCAAAATGTTTTCACAATATATACCTTCAAACACAGAAACACAAATCCATCCTTGTACTTGTTATTGTAGGAGCTCAACAGAGACCAAACACACACACAAGATTAATTTGTATTCCAGAAAAGAAAGTCGATTCTTCACAGCAACAAACAAACAAGCGTGAAAAAAAACAACATTTGAGGAATCTGTGTGGAAAATAAAAGTACTTCTGTGTACAACATATATCAGATTCAGGCCAAACTCAAGGAGAAGATGATAAAATATCAATGTGTTTTATAATATTTCTCTTAGAAACTCAACTCAAAACTTTGTCTGACAGGAAGGGAAATAGAAAAATCTGAACAAATGTCAGCAGAAATAAACAAAAAGTGTAATTAGCTCATATCTCATTTATTCACCACTTAAATCCATTTTTCACTTTCATGATTCTGTCTGCCGGTGAAATATAAATCTCTATCGACTTCCAATCCGAACCGCTTCCAACTTTAATTACGCAACACAGATATCTTCAATAGTCGTGTAAATGAGGAGCCATTATTTCAGGTGTCGAAGCCCCCGAGAAGCTTCTCTTATCTCCACCGTGTTCTTTGTTCTGCAGCATCATTCCCAGAGCGAAGCATTAAAGCGCAATAACACCAGCAAAAAACCAATATGTTGGCTTCGCACATTAAACTCTTCTTCAGGTTCTGTTCATCGATTATCCATAAGTTCAGGAAACGGCGTTGAGTCATGCAACGCTCCGGACTTTAGAAACCTGGATGCAGAGAGCGAATCTATGGCAGATTTCCATGAGGAATTCCTGTCTGCGGCTGACGAATAGAGACAACCTTGCAACACCGGAACATGCTGCAGCATTTTTATGGACCCCTATTCCAGCAGATTCTTTCCAAACTCTCACTCTTTTCTTGATTCTCTGAAACCCTGGCTGTCGAAATACAGTCTGAATGTACAATCAGTTGCAAACGTTGAACGTTTTTGGACATTTCTTTACAACTTACAAAATACACAAAATACATTAAATACAATAAATTATCATTGTGTTTCTACAAACCATTATGTAGTGACTATTCCTTGACCTACAAACATTATAGTTTGATCAAAAACGTTTTAAATACTTGGACTCTAAAGGTGTAACCAAACACAATATATGTGTCGGCGTATAATTCATAATGTGGAAGTGCTAGTGATGTGTTGATGAGGCTTCTGAAGCAGCTGATGTTGTATCACGATACAGTTTAAAGACCAATAGATGTCACCCTCAGTGAAAATGATGTTTCAGTAGATCAGAGTCAAAGATTATAAAGCAGAGAGTAATATCTAGTGATTGTAAGGATTGATAACTTTAATATATGACTTTATATAAGAACATCAGACCATCTTCGTCATCATCATCACTACTCAGTGCTTTAAGTTACTGATTTACACTTTTATTCTTGTTAAACTCCATTTTAAGACGTTTCAAATAAGCCCCTGATCATCTCTGATAATAAAGTATTGGCTTTAATAACTAATTAAACTGTTAATCAAGTTAAAATTAATGTTTTAATCTGTTTTTCTGATCGCTGAGAGAAAATTCAAGGACTCCGGTTCATTTTCATATGATTTAAACATGTAAATGAGGGCGTAAAAAGGGACGAACAAGGCTACGATGAATTTTGATTATGATGTACTGAGGAAAAGTGGTTTTATTTGTGTGCACGTGCAGATTCATACATATGAATATTTTTGTATGTGCACTATTTTCTGGATTTGAGTGTACGATCATATTTAGTAGAAGATCCACAAACTTTTTTGTACATGAGGTTCCTGGTCTTTTTTCCCCAAATTAAAATGCATTTCAGACGAATCAACACAGAATCAACAAAAAGTAAAACGTGTATTTTATTGGTAACAAACTCCACATGGACCAGTACCAGTACTACTGCTTTAGTGCATGCCCTGTGGTATCACGACGCCGATGTGCGCTTAACAAGGAGTATATCGTGAATAGAAACTTAGTTGTCGCTAATTTAACACAAAAGTACTTTTTACCAGGGCCGGGATTAGACAGGCATGTATGAGGGGGCAGCCACAAATCTTGAGGGGGCATTGTGCTGTTACTTACTTACTTACATGTAAGTTTGAGGGGGCACAACATTTATTTGAGGGGGCAAGGCCCCCTCTTGCCCCTGCCTAGACCCGGCCCTGCTGTTTACTATTCTGTCTATTTATTTTATATATCTGTTTAGGAAACTTTCAACTGTAAAATAGAATGACGGGCCCACGGGCCAAACACGAATCCTAAAATCTGTCCTGATACTTTAGTCGAAGAGTCTCGACGTCGAGCAAAAGTTCATATATTTATTTATCAAGTTCACAAGAAAACTGTCAACGTCCACCTTCAAACGGTTAAACTACAAACAGACAAGAAGTTTCTCTCCTCTGGGTTCTTGTTTGTGTTCATTTGACATTGAATTTCTGTGCGAAAACACACAAGCTCGGTACGACACGGTCCATTGGAAACATGTAGCCCTCCGGATACCACCGTCAAACATCTGTATCGTGGATTCAAAACGGCAGTCGCGTGACAAGACGACCACTGCGGCGTCAAACGGATACTAATGTCCCCGAGCCACGTTCCGATATCATCTTCCTCACTGAATCAATCTGGCGAAGGAAATGACGGCGTTGTAAGGTATCAATAAAACGCGGCGCACATACGCACACCAGCCATCCATCTTCACCTCCCGGCGCCGGGAGAACATCGAGGAGATGTCCACCATGTCAGAGATTTACCGCTGTGGCTTCGCTGAGAGGGAGGGTTCATTAAAGGCCTGAAACCAGCAGCGTTGTCTGGAATTATTACCCTCTTCCACGCCATAACTCATAGGTTAGGCTACGGAGGAGATGATGCCTGCGGTGAATGTGGAAGCGGACATGTTGGCATCGGGATTACATGACTTCACTTTTATCTGCGGGGCCAAGAATACATGGATGTTTATTCGCTCGGCTTAGCATCATCTGCTTCGATCAATCAACTCTCGCTGGATTCAAAGTTGATGTTTTTATATTTAAAGTTTTAATATTTGTTGCCTGCAACCTTTAGCTTCCACCAGCAGGGGCTGAATATTCCTGCCTTCTATTGTCTAAATAAATGTGTCCGTTTGTACAAAACTCTATTTTCATTGAAATATTCACATGATAAAATGATCCTAAAACGCCGAAAATACTGTGTTTTTCTGGAGATTAAATCTTGTTGACCATAACCACACCCACTCTGCTGTGATTGGTCGAACATTGAGGTTCGTCACCGCGCGTCATCAGTCCCAGAAGTATCCACCTCGAAGCGTTGTATAAACAAAGTGGGGCTTGATTACAGCTGGCTGGAGGAGGATTGAAGCCTTTATTACCTCATAATGGACTCTCGTAACCTCTCGTTCGCCCAGATTTCAGAACAACTTTATAAAGTAATAAGTTCAAAACATGGACATGATGAGAAGTTACTGCATCTTGGAGAGAAAGAATTCAAAATTTTAAACTTGTCAGTCAGGAGAGTTGGGTATTTTGTTGTTATTAGAAGCCTCTGTATAATTGTTGTAAAATAAAACATCACACTTAGGTCAGATACAGGCACTTCTAAAAAGTGAAAAACTGAAAAAATTCCTGTAGAAAGAGGAAAACCAAAAATTGATCCGTTATTTGGTAAATGCCCTGATTGGATCTTGATGACCTGCTAGAGTTTTATATATATAGTCATGTGACTATGAGCTGCTTGGCAGAAGTATGCGTGCGCTTCCACTGTTACCATTGTATACATTTGTGAGACCACAACTATGATTCAAACCTAACAACTGTCTTTTGTCATTTTTGTAGCAAAAATGTTTTTGTCTTTGAAAAGTCACCCCGAATAAAAGATAGACAAAAGACGGCGTCAATCATCAAAGTAATTATGTTAAACGAGAAAAAAAGGGACACGTGACGCCGTCATCGTATCAAACACACGAAGATCTGAGGGAGAAATAATCCCTGGACATTAATCCCATCATGCCGCTACAAGTGGGAGATGTTGAGTAATTCTGTCCTACAAACTGAGGATTTACACTGTGATCTACAAACACATGTAGATAACTCACACACGCGCACACACACACACACACACACACACCCACAGCTTACAGTAATCTGTAGCTCGCTGCCTCCAGCTCTAATGAAGTCATGAAGCATCCACATGATGAGAATACAGTAAGACGTCACACGACTCCGTACAAACACACAACAACACACAAACCTCGAACAAGACAGAAAAGTGTGTTTATACTGCGTAGTGTTCGCCGGAGCATCGCCCGTTTCAATGGACGCCCGTCATCGTCCGTCAGCCACTTCACGCCCGTGTCCGCGTGGGCGCCGACATTGTTTGTGTCATCATATCTGCTGCTCCATGTTCTCACGATTCTATTTGTGCGTCCCTGAGGAGGCGGCCGGCGGCAGACCTTGACGACTCAATGTTGGTCTCGTTCGACGTCAGTCAGGAACCTGAAGGACGGGAGGAAGGAGACCATGAGATCCAGAGTGAAGTGGGCAATAAGAAACCTGTTATTTGCTGATTCTATTTCGGTCAAACTATTTTTCTTTTACCTCATTCTTCTACTTTTATTTCTTCAGTTTTTTCTTTCTTTTTCAGATCTTTTAAACCATTTTTTACTCTCTTGTCTTATTATTGGGATATCTTTTTGTCATGCATTTTCATGATATTTTACTTTCTTTTTCCACCTTTATAGTATTTATTTTCAAAAACGGTACTTCTGAATTATTTCTAGAAGTTGTTTTATTATTTGTTTCTTTTGTTTCATGTTTAACAACTCTTGCTTGTTTGGGGAAAATATCTATCAAACACAAATAATGTATTACCTTAATGTAATTTCAATACATCATGGCATTGGCATAAGAAAATTTGTCTAGACATTATTTTTTACTCCTTTATCTTCTAAGTCTCAAGATTTTTGTTGTTACAACATTGTTGTTTTTTTAATTGTCACTCTCATATAAATGTAGAAGTTTTTCTTTCTTTTCATCTGACAAGAAAGTTTTTTAATAATGTTACTTTTGTGGACCATTTTAATAAAAAAGTTGTGGATTTCGAGATTTAATTATTTCAAAGTTTCTTAGGAAGAGGTCGATTTTGGTGGATATTACCTTCATGACTATGGAAGGTTTTTATATATTTGTCATGACTACTATAGCTTCTAACTACAACCCTAGATTCAAATTACTATTAAAAAACAAGTGGCAGTTTTGACAAAATGTGTTATTATTCTACAGTTGCTAAATTTAGTTTAGTAGTTTATTTATACATTATTGTCTAGAGGTCAGTAGGTGGCGCCGTCAGTTTAAAAATGATGTTTCATTAGAACAGTTGTTCAAAATAAAGGAAAACAGTGCAGAGATGCCATCTAGTGGACTCTGGAGATAATGACATTGTTTCATGAAGCTTCATCAGTATTTTAAATAACTTATTTTTTTAAATGACCACCTGCTTGCCTTGGAAATAACGTGACACTATTTCATGAAGCGTCTTCAAACCATCAGTGTTTTTGCCTTTTTATGTAAAAAAAAAAGATATTCATCGACCACGACTTTGGGTTTACGAACCATCTCATGTGGATCCTCTGGAAAGCATCCCTCTCTCTTTCTTTAGGAATAATCCTGTTTGTTCCAGGAATGATGTGACGCAGGAAAGAATGAAAACATAGATATTTGTTTGAAGTGAAACTGGTTAATATTCAGTGCAGAGTTCCTGTCACTGCAGTGATACCTGGGTCTGCCTGGGAGTCTCAGACCTCAGCGGGAAACCTCTTCGAATCTCTGACACAAGAATGCACAAACACACAGCAGCACACACACACAAGTGCAATATAGTTTGTCTTTGATGTCCTTAGTGCTGTATCTATGATGCCGCCGGCACTTCCCGTCATCTTCTCCTCCCATCAGGGGTCACGGCCGCCTTTCAATCCCTTGCAGCACAGTGACCACAAACATCTCTCCTGGACCTCCTGCCATCCTCTCCACTGACAGCTTCATCTCTCACTGTGAAACAATGTTTATTTTCAAACAACGCAGCCCGTAGACCGGGCATATCCGCGCCAAGGATTCTCTCCAAATGTAACATACATTGAAAACCCAATTCTCCTGACTTATTCACATGTTGTAAATGTTGTCAAAATGCAGTAGTTCATTCATCATGACGTTGCTCCGTTTTGAAGTTATTACTTAATAAACTTCTCGTCTGAAATCTCGACAAACAAGATCACGGCTTCAATTAAACATTCTGACATCACTCTGGTGCAGGTGTCCTCCCCTAGAAGCTCTAAATCAGTTAGATAACTACATGTTAATCATGAAACAAAATAAATATCTATGTAAACATGGTGAGAGTTACTTCTGCCTTTAGGTGTTTTTGTAATGTGTACATTAAGCAGCAAACCTTATTTTTATTATTCGTTTTTAATGAACAAACGGGAGTTTCAGGGCTGAGTTTGAAATTTACGTGAGTCTTTGAATGCAACTCGTGTTTTTGTGACCAATCAGAGCAGAGTGAGCGTGGTTGCTTGGACGAGATTTTAAGTGGGCGGGGCTTAAGCCTATTTTCTATGTAAATATCTTTATTAAATGAGGGTTTGGTGCAAAAAGAAACTGATGAGCATAATAGAGGTCCTAGAACAATTTAAGAGACACTTAAATCAGCACATAAGGTGCCTTTAAACATGTCCAGAGCCAAAACGATAAATAGTAAAAAATATTTATTTTATTTGATGATTAAAATCAGTGTCACCATTTGTACACTGGATGGCGCAGTCCAAGACAGGAGCAGGATATTAAAGCTGGTAATTAACGCCACCTGGGGCATGATGGATAATTTTTCTTTCTGGTTATTGCAAACGTAATTCGGTAAGACAATTGGAAATAAGGATATTGGACCATTAATACAGAACATGTAGCGTCTCTGGAAGTATCCAAAGGTCTTGTTCACGAGTGAGGGAAACATTGTGCGTCAGATCAACAGAAGGATGAGTGGGTTATCAGTGATCTGTTGTGGTAAAGAAGGCCTCGATATACCCGTCAATCAACATCCTTATTAGTAGTGATGAATCTGATGACTCTTCATGAAACAGTGTCATTATCTTCAGAGTCCACTAGATGGCGTCTCTGTACTATTTTCAATTGTTTTGAACAAGTGTTCTAATGAAACATCATTTTTAAACTGATGGGGCCACCTACTGACCTCTGAACAACATGAAACTGTTTCATGAAGCTTCATCAACACATCAGTACTAATTTGACTTTGGTCGGAGACCAATAGAACAAGACTCTGGATTGGCATCTCTCAATGGACATTGAAAAAACAATTTATATTCCCTCAACACATTGTCAGGCCAGATTACTCCTGGGTCCTCCTGGGTAAAGAATATTATCAACACAGAGCTGACGGTACCATGGAAGGACCTGCTGGCTGAGCTTCATGAGAGAAATGAGAACCAACACATGGCTGTCGAGAGCCTGGGCTGGAAAGCAAAGTGCATGCCAACTAGGCATGTTGTGGTCCGGTCACTCCACAGAACCCACAGCGCACTGGGCATCACAGGTGGAGCCAGGATCAGGCCTCGGGTCCATCAGGTGGAGCCGGACTAGGTGGCCCAGAAAGAGGGAAGTCTGACTTCTCCGACTTCAGATACCCACCGATGGAGGGACAGAACATTTGGAGTTATATTGCATATAGGCAAGACAAAACATTGATTGACGTTGTGGCAAACTCAACATGAGGTGGTATCGCTGTCCACAACAACGTAGAATTTGAATCCACTATTACAGTGACCAATCAGCCGTCACTAAACAGCGTGTTGAAAGGCATCATGGGAGTTCACTGGGTAATTATTGCCTCCCACTACGTTCTTTCTGTTCTCTTAAAGTTTTCTGTTGTTCGAATTTGAACAGAGTGAACAAAGACAAGGAGGTTAACTGTGTTATGAAGCGGCAAAGAAATGATATGAAGCGTAACACGATGCAACAGGTTGTATTAATCACTCAGAATGAAAGCTTAAGCAAAAAGAAAAAGGTAGCGATTATACAAATATATAAGGTGTTATTCACAGGTAGCTTCTGTCTGACCCGCTCTAGTAGAAGAACTCACATTTCTCCGATCCTTAAAACTCTTCCCTGGCTGCCAGTTTCTTTCAGGATCAACTTTAAAATTCTGGTTCTTACTTTCAGATCTATTCATGGTCAGACCTTCCATCAGTGATCTGATCCAGACTTACACCCCAGCTCGGGCTCTGAGGTCTGTGGATCAGATTCTACTGATGGTTCCTGAACTTCCGGACCAGAGGAGAGAAATCCTTCCAGACTGTTGCTCCTAAGCTTTGGAACGATCTCTGTGTTTGATGATCTACTGACTCCTTCAAGAAACATCTGAAGACACTTTTATTTGTGCTTTTCCCTGATTTTCTGAGACTCCTGTGTTGTTCTCGGTGTTGTCTTGACCTTCACTTTGTGACTCTGGTCTTGGAAAGCACTCTATAAATATTACTTACTTACTTACTTACTTACTTTTCATCCACAAAGCTAAACAAACAAAGTGAAAAAAGAAATGTTGTAATAGAGTTTTGTTAGCATCCGTCTCAGATTTAAACGTTGACGCTCGAGTTTAATCTTTCCGTAGATCAAACTTCACTTATCTCTTTCTTTCGTCAAGTTCTGGTGTTCATGCCGCACACGAGCTGAAGCTCCACCGCTGTGACATCTCTGCTCGTTCGGTACGTCTCATTACTCCAACCATCAGAACCAGAACCAGCAGCAGCTGTCTGCTACAGCACAGTCGCCAACTGGTAACGTCACGCTGAGAGCGGGGAGGGAACGTCACCGGGGCAAGAATGATGACGTTGTCATGGAAACTGGGAGTTAAACTGCAACACATTAGGGCTGATATGTTTGGAATAATGAAGGCAAGTGTCGAGTAAAAAAAAACGTTTTGCAAACATATTTTTTGTTGAAGAATGTGTTAACGTGAGTGAGCAGCAGCTGGACCTGATGTTTACAAAAGCAAATCTCTTCATGCAGGGTTGCACAAACATGTCATAACGAGGAACTAAGGCATAAAAATATTAGATTAGAACCGATTCTGGCAACATCTTGAAGGTTAAAGTAAGACTAACTTAAGTATGAATCAGAGAAAGTTGACCTTTAGCGACACGTTGATTTAGCAGGCGGTCTGGGAATGTATAATTTTTAGAGCGTCTTCCTGCTGCTGCTCATCCAGGTTAGTCAGGGTCATGAAGTGCTGGAGCTGATGAAGTCATCGTGAGAACCCGTTTTCTAATGGGTTTGAAACCAACCAAGTTGGAACCTGCATGAGTAAAATCCTGGTTTCTTTACTGTCTACGAACTTAGTAAAATAAGTATTTGTATTAGCCAGAACACGTCAGCGTTACGGGGTAATATGGCAAACTACAAGGCCTCCATCATAACGTCTTATATAAGACATTATTCAAAATACATGATGAAGTATCAAAGGTATTATTTTAATAATGAACGTAATGAAACAATAGATTTAAAAATAAGTGCTCCCACTTCTGGACTACGTACTTGTAATTTTTGTGGTAATACACATCATTATTTTATTAATTACTGTTTTAGTTACTGTTTTTTTTATATGTGTAGATTACGCTTCACCTTAAGATGTTTTGTAAACCTTCTTACTGGACAAATCAAATTCACCCAAAGAGGAAATGATAAAGGAATATCAATCAATCAATAATGATAAAAATGATGCCTTATTGATGTGGAACGTGGAAGCAATCATTGTGATTGTCGAGCGATCTAAATATAGCTACACGTATACTGTATATATGATATATCATAGTGATGTGTTGATGAAGCTTCATGATGCAGTTGATGCTGTATCACGATACAGTTTAAAGACCACTAGATGTCACCCTCAGTGAAAATGATGCCAGGTTTCATTGAAATAGTAGATCAAAGAGTCAAAGATTATAAAGCAGAGAGTGACATCTAGTGGTCTTTTAAAATGAAGACACTGTATCATTAAACAACTGATGCAGTATCATGAAGCCTCATCGACGCATCACTAGTATCAACAAGTGACCCAAGAGTCTTGCAAAGCTATTGTCTAAGAGTAAAGTAAATGAGATTCATGGAGGTTATTTTAGTTTAAACCTTATAAAATGGTAACTATACTATAATTTTTGTCCTGAAGGCACTGACATCGACATAAACAGTAGTTACCAGACAAAAAAGTAATGCAGATGGATTATTTTAGTTTGTTTGTTTGGTTGGTATATTTTTCCCTGGCAAAGTTTTTTTTTTTAGCTAAAACATTAAACATGTATTTAAAAATAGTCATAATGATGGTTCACAGCACAATCGCTCTGCATCGGGCACTCACCTGGAATAGCTTCTTATGCACTCATTTTACAAACTATTTTACCAAAAACGCAAAATGATATATCTGTTACAAATGATGATATAAAACCCTAAATATTAAATCAGAAAATAACTTTGAAAAAGAGCATAACATGTTGTTAAAAATATATTATATTATGTGCATCCATAGAATTTCTCAAGTGAAGTCACAACAACATTGATCTGTAAGCACCTGAAGGAAAAACAATTTCCAACAGAGTTTCTGACAGCTTGGAAACAAGAATTCACTCAACATTGGTGAAAGAGACATCTATCAACGCATCGAATCATCCTCGACTCTTTTCAATCTCCTTCAACACCAGACCTTGACCTTCTGAGGTTGCCATGGTGATGTCTGATTTACACTAAGATAGCTAGAAACATAGGTTCAGTCTGCCAGCAGAGATGTCATTATATACACACCAACAATATCATTCAGTAATTCACTGATAATTCCAGCATGTTTTACATCAAATACAGGAAAAGGTTAGTCCCAGCTACTTAGGGCAAAAGGAAGGGCACTTCTCGGTCTACGACAGAAAACATAGACACTTATTTAATTGAATAATTGGTCAAAATCTGTATGTCTTTGATTGCCAAAAAGAGCGAGGTGAGATATGGACAATGATGTTTGCTGATGATATAGTGATTTGTAGTGAGTTTACATCAAGAGAGTTAATTTAAAAGAGAAGATAAATGTTGATCAGAACAGTACAAAGATGTGCCAGGGTTAGAGATGGTAGCTCTTTTAGAAAACCGCCAGAGTAGAAATTAAAGAAGAAGATTGGGAGGAAACCAGAGCACTTAATTCTTTCTAGCATAAAAATGTATTCTGAAGACATCACTACTGAAAATATGTCTGCCTTGTTCTTATCACCAATCTGTGTTATTTTGGTTGAAGAACATCTAGTTCACATACTAGATATGTAGCGTGTATCGGTTGATAAATGAAGGAAGAAAAAAGCAGGCGCAGAAAAGCTTGCATACTTTCTAAAACCACAGAAAGACGAAACAGACATGACAACGTTTGCCGCGATCGAAAGGGGAAGCCTTGATCTAAACGCAGACTGACAGCTGATGAGCATAGATTCTTGACTTGAATGACTCTCGCCAGGAGGGTCGGGGTCTCTGACTCCTGGCATTTCTACTGGTGACTCGGTGGTCATAAGTACTGGTGGGTCAGGTTTTGCTGGAGGCCTGACAGTGCAGTTACAAGTCCATTGAACAGCTATTTTCATTGTACATGCATGTTGGCCGCAAAAAAGGCTAAACAATTATCAATGTGTTTATTAATGGAGCCTATAAGGGTTTCTTACCTTAAATACACTGTTCCTCTTCCAGACACGCTGGAGGATACTGTTAAAGATGGTGTCATGCTCTCTTGATTGCATCTTTTTGCAAAGAAAGAAGACAAAGGTGCATTTTTTATGCCCATCATGTACTTTTATGTATTCTTCTATGTTCACACCAAACAAAAAATGATGATAACTAAAACCTCTTGGGGGGGACCAGGTCTGGGTCTGTTTCCACTTCTCCTTTGCACCCCCAAGACTCCAAGATTATTTATCCATTTTGTACCACCTATTCCCTTCTGGGGGTTGCGACTGACTGAAGCCTATCCAAGCTTCTCCTGGGAGAACCTGAACAGGACGCCAGACTGCCTCAGGACACACTCACACTCACAGACAATTTCCCCAAGTTCCCAATCAACTTCTGTATGGGTTATGGTATGTGGGAGGAAACCGGAGTAAACCCAGGGAACACGGGGAGAACATACAAACTCCGCACTAAAAGGTCACTAGTTGATTTCCTTTCTGAACTGGAAGTGAACCAGCAACCTATTTTCTAATTTCCAGATTATTTTGAAACTAACACCAGCCATACTCGACTGGACAAGACACTACTCTGTTGTGTTTCCACCGACCCTGGTACCTACTTGTAGTGGGCGCGGGGTAGTCTTAACATACCGTTGCGGAAGTTGGAGGCAATGATGTTCTTGTACACAAACAAGTCTGGACCTGAGAGTTACTTCTCAGGCCGACATACCGTGTTCCAATTCCCTAGTAATTTTTAAATGGTTTGGTTTTTTTCTCATCGAACAGATGACCCGTCAGTGACACCATTCTCTGTCCAAATAAGTAGTGATGACAAGATGAAGCCTCATGAACCACTGAAGCCTTCCATACGAGTGGGTCGTCCTTGGGCCAAAAAAATTATGAGTCTTCATTTGCTTCATTTTGCATATTTGAGCTTAAATGATTCTGATCATTTAGAAAAGATTAGATTAGAACAATTATTCATTTTTATTCAAGTTAGCAATGCTTGAGTATTTCATTTAAGATTATTTCACCTGAAAATATATGAAAGAATTATTGTACTTTATTAGGAGAGATCAACTCAAAAAGCTGCCACACAAGACATAATTTACTCTCTCTTGCAAGCTTCATAAGTACAGAAGGTCGACTTCTAACTCCTGCAATAAAAACCAGCCTAATCCAAAAGAAGTGCGTGGAGATGTTATGTTTCCATGGCTGCTGGAACGGGTCATTTTTTTAGGCTGGTTCGCAAGGCCTTGATCATCAACACATACTGTACGTCGCGCCTCAATATGCACTTCACAGAAATCATCCTGGATTATTCGGCACAAGCTTCGAAGACACAATAAGACACATCACTACAAATAAGTGGCCGGCACTCGGTCTACGTCACCTTTTTACTGACGGTTCAGTTTCTTGGAACCAGAGCAGAGAAAATAGAAGTAGTATCGGTGCACCATGCCAGTTGAAATACAATGGAAACCAAAGCATGGGAATACTATAAGATCTGTACATTGATCTTTACAAGCAACTCAAAACATCCATCATTTAATACCTCAAAATCGCCACATACCTCCCTTGTATGGAACCTGTATATTGACCCTCTTCACTCAAAACTCTGATGGCCAGACAGTCAAAATAAGTCAGTTAGTAAGTAAATAATTGTAAAGCGTCTTAACAGACCAGGGTCACAAAGCGCTTTAACAATCAAAACAATACACAGTTAAAATATATACTTTAAAAGATCAAGACACATAAGATAAACACAGGAGTCTCAGAAAATCAGGGAAAAGCAAAAATAAAAGTGTCTTAAGATGTTTCTTGAAGGAGTCAGTAGATCATCAAACACAGAGATGGTTCCAAAGCTTAGAAGCAACAGTCTGGAAGGATTTCTCTCCTCTGGCCCGGAAGTTCAGGAACCATCAGTAGATTCTGATCCACAGACCTCAGAGCCCGAGCTGGGGTGTAAGTCTGGATCAGATCCCTGATGGAAGGTCTGACCATGAATAGATCTGAAAGTAAGAACCAGAATTTTAAAATTGATCCTGAAAGAAACTGGCAACCAGTGAAGAGTTTTAAGGATCGGAGAAATGTGAGTTCTTCTACTAGAGCGGCTCAGAATTCTGGCTGCAGAGCTTTGTATGAACTGCAGGCGAGACAGATCCTTCTTGTTTAGAACCAAGATAAACTGTTACAATAGTCTTAATGAGAAGATACAAACAAATGGATTATAAACTCCAGATCATGTTGTGACAACAATTTCCTAAATTGAGAGATTTTTTTAAATTGAAGGAAATATTTTCGAGTCAGTTCTTTGCAGTGTTGCACTGTCTTTGTCAAATACAACATCCATGTTTCTCAGGCTCAGTTTGACAGACTGGTCTAAGCCACTCGTCATTAAACATGTCTGCGGTGCCACGAGAGGTTCCTCTCACACGCTTGGTAAAGACGGAAACAAACTCCCTCCACAACAACATGTACATCTTCACGATGCTCAATTTGGCGTTAAAAGCATCTCAAGGACGAGATTAATATTCGGCTCACTGTTAGGAAGTTTGCCAAGTCGCCGCTTCAAAGAAAAATCAATCCACACTTGTAGACGCGCACTTTCCTGCTTCTCTGCTCTCCGTGCGATAGAAAGAAAGGAATCATTTCACACTTTTGGACGACGCCGTGAGAAGACGTCCTGATTTTCACACGCTTTTTTAATGACTTGATCCCAAAACATATTCCAGGTGCTATTAATGTGGCGATATTTGACTATTCATGTGCATCTGTTCTGAGATGGATTCACGTTGACTGGTCCCAAAATAAAATCAAGTTTTTCAAAAATGGACTTTGTTATCACGACGCCATCAGGACGATCTAAGGTTCAATTCCCAGGTTGGAGGAAACTCTTCGCAGATCCGTGGAAAAAACCTGAAGAACACAAAGAAAGAGACAAGAGGTCTGAGGAGACAGAACCCGATGACCGGACTTCCCATCGGTTCAGACTCGAGCGGATCGAAGCTGCAGCCGCGAGACAGGGAAGCGGATCAAAGAGTCTCGGCTGATCAATACCTCCTAGAAGGGTCGATCATCAGCGCCCCCTCCTTCTGCAGATGAGCAACTGAACCCCGAACCCAGAGGAACCAAGGGCCCGGTTTGAATGTGACACCAGAGAGGGATTCGTGTGCGACAATCAGTTGTGGTTTATGTGTGATTGTTGTGCCAAAGAATATTGATGTCAATCTTGAAATTGGTCCAAATAGCAAATTGAATCTGGAGATTAAAGATTGTTCAGTCATTTTTTTTTTTTTTTTACCGAAACCTCCTCCAATGCTTCAGTGTGAACTGGATCTGCCCCGAGACACCCTCCTAGTTGGACGCTTTCCTAGACAGGCATTTTCTTACAGGTATCACTTCCTGTGATTCTTTGTATCCGCGATTGTCTGGAAAAGGAAAGCTTTTGCCTCAGCTCTTTTTTTCAACAAGACAATGTAGAATCCTCCGAAATGAATAGAAAAAGGCAGATTGTGGCCTTGAATTTACTGTGTTTACTAAAACACATTATATATATAAATATATTATTAGGTGAAGGAATCCTGAGAACACATAGATGAGGTACAACTACTCCATTTTATTAGAAAGTACTGCTAATACAAGAGCTGACCAATTGTTTAAAGTAAGTTTATATAATCGTGTCTGTCTTTTTTCTACCAGAATTTAATCTTTTACATTCGATTACATTAGACTAGATTCGATTTTTCCTTTCTAAGTCCCACAAGGGGAAATTTTAGTTAAAGCAGCATCAGGGAGAACAAGAATACAATAAGAAAATAATACAATTACATTCTGCATTTTTTTGTTTCTACACTGTTATTTCTTCAAGTTGGTTTTGTTGTAGGTTCACTTTAAATTAAGAAAAATGAAGTTCTTTCTTTGTTTGTTTAGACTTTGAAATGCACTTTTTTGATATATAGTTGGAGGCAAAAAGCAGAAAAGCCTTTGTCTGCATTTTATTTTCGCTGATGTTACTCTTGAGGAAGGAAGAGTTTTTGTTTTGTTTAGTTGGGTTTTTTGGGGGGAGGGAGGGTGGGGGGTGGGGTCAGTCTAAGTTGAAGTTGAAGAAAAAATGTTTTCACACATTTTATTTAAAGATGTTTTTCTTATAACTAATTACAAACTTTTATGATTATGTCAATAACGTTCATCACCTGTTTCTCCATCATCTGCCTGATGAGTTTGGTCACATGTCCCTGTTCCTCCAATCAAAACTGTGCTTGGTTAATTATTTCAACTAAAAACTTCTTCCTGTCTGAGAAGCTCATCTCCTGAACCTTCCTGCAGGCAAACGTGAATGAATGAGTGATTTTTCAAGAGGCTCAAAACTGAAACTTCCTTCATCATTCATTTTTTAAAAAGAAAAATAATTATGATACTCATTTTTGTTTATGAAAATAATTAGAAGATTTTATTGATAGTATCATGAAAACTATTTTTTTGGATTATTTGAAAAATAGAATGAATTAAATAATGTTAACTAAATAATTCATATATAATAAAATACATAACATTTAAAATGAATGAGGCCATATAAAAATAAATAAATATAAAAGTCAATATAAGTTTGCTGTCAAAACAAAATGATCTGTTAACAAGTACTATTGGATACATGAACAAATATTACATGGATCTTTATTCTACGGTTCATACTTATTAAGAGACTTGAACAAATCTGTGTCGTCTGTAAAGGTGTGTCTACTGTCAAGGTCACACCAGTGCTGACCCCGGTGACCTTCACTCGTCGGTGTTGACCTCTGACCCCACCTGTTTAAGTGAATAGTAAAAAACTCAAAACTGATTTATTGACACATAAGAAGATGTGATTTTTTATTAACTGTTTTGGCATTTGAGCTTTTTACATTTTTTGTTTATAAATTGCTATTCTTGTTAGGTTAGGTAGGTAGAACTTTATTGATCCCTCAGGAGGCCTCCTTCGGCAAATCGTTTTTTTCCAATTAGACACAGCAATACAGCAAATATTCATAAAAATAAAAATAAGAACAAGAACAAAGAGAAATAAAGAGAAAGAACAAGATGATACAATCTAAGTCTAAAGATAAAGAACGTAGATATAAGAAAAATAACAAAGACAAAGGATTAAAAGACTAACATAGAATAGAACATCCTGATACTTTCACTCCACTCCTGCCCCTGAACTCAGAATTGTACATTCTTTATTTATTATTATTATTTATTTATTTACTTATTTATTGTTTTGCTTTGGTTTCTTTGGATTCGACTGTTGTTTTCTCGGCTTAAAAAGAGTTGAAATGGATCCAATAAATAGGATTTATAGCAGCTTTTATATGTGATTTCTTTCCAATGATGAATTGTAGTTGTTGGTGTTTCTGTCTTGTGGCGATGAATATTTCAGCTTCACATTCTGAATGTTTGTCTGCCTCCGGTCAGAGTCTGGTGGAGACGCCGACGAGCCACTGAGCTGAACCCGGAATCCCGTCCTCAATCCCTGCTCTTCGACCCCCGAACATTCCTCACCAACAATCCTCCCATGGAATCCCTCCGACCCGTGAACGGCCAGACGACCCCGGAGTGCGGCTTTCCCATCGCCGGCGAACACGTCACCCGGCGTGTCAGCTCGTGTTATCGCCACGATCCCCGCTTTGGCTCCGGGAGCTTCTATTTTGGGTGTGTTTGTCCCTCAGCGCGCCGGCGTTCCAACAACACTCGCTGCCTTCGCGTCGTCGTCGTCGCAGCTTTTCAGCGTTAACGTTGGTGCGAGTCGTTAATTATTAAAGCAGTGGTTTTTAAATGTGGTTTTTCTTCTCGTGAATAATGCAGTGACGTCATCGGGACAGGAAGTGTGTGATTCAACAGGAAGTGACCATGTGTGAATAATGTACTATGAGTTCACCCAATTTATATGTGGAGCATCTGCGGAGGAGTTTTGACCAGACGGTACTTGTTGTGCACCAGGTCCAAGAGTGTGTTCATTTAGTCGTAACATTATGACCACATGCCTACGTCAAGCTAAGCTAACCTAATTTAGTGCTATGTTCCACGATTCAAATCACATAATATAAAAATCTTTTTTTTATGTTTTTTTTTTACTTTATTTTATCATATGTACATTATAACATTATTTATTAATATTAATTAATAGTTAATAGTAAGAAGCCATAGTGTACTTTTAGTGACGTATTTAATTTCCTTTTTAATTCATTGGTATGAGACACATGCAGGTGTTTTTAATGCAACACTGCAGTGCATTGTGGGTGATACACACCTGTAGAGTCAACATGGAACCCTCCGCCCTTGAGTTGTTCTGAGAAATGGAACGACCCTTAAAGTTCTACTCGTGTGGATTTAAGTGTGTTTTAAATAAATGTGTGACTCTATTGTATCATCGGTGTGTGTTTGTACAAAACTCTCTTTTCATTGAAATATTGACATTAGAAAATGATCTTAAGCCCCGCCCACTGAAAACACTTTCTGGAGATTAAATCTTGTTGACCATAACCACGCCCACTCTGCTGTGATCGGTAAAACATCAAGGTTTGTCCCCGTGAGTCATCAATCAAGTTTCCACCTCCAAGGGACTCGTTCTATAAACAAAGCGGGCGTGATTACAGCTGACTGGAGGAGGAGTGAAGCCATTGTTATGTTATAATGGACTCTCGTAACCTCTTGTTTGCCCAGATTTCAAGTTCAAAACATGGTCATCATGAAGGACTTACACATTTCAAGTGTATTTCAAGTGAGTGAGTCAGGAGAGTTGGATTTTCACATTAGTTGTTAGATTACTTTAGAACAAAAACAAACATTTCGTTGGGTTTGAGTCTTTGTGAAAGTTGTAGTTAGTTGGACATGTGACCTGACAAGGGTACCCACATTCTCACCCCAAGAAATCTTGATAGCCTAAACAAAATGGCTGCCCTGAAAAAAAAAAGGTTATCAAAAGATGCCACATCTGGAAATGAGAGGTAAAATGGAATAATACGATTTTTTTCATTTTAAAAGTGTAAAGATGTACACAGTAGATATTTTAATATATAATTGTCATCAGAATATTGAATTGTTTAGTTGAAACATGTTGAAACATGGAATGTTTTCATTTAAATATTTCTATTGCTTTTTTATTTATCTTTCTTGTCTGAAATTAAATATTTTCTATATTGAAAGGTTGAATTTGAAGTATATAAATGAATGATTTTGGTCAACAAAAATGTAATTATTAAATTAAATATTCTAATAGCACTGATTTATTTCTATAAGGAGGGGATTTAGTGTTATTGTATGATGACGTATTTGTTACACAACGAAGCGTCACGATGCCTCGTCGCGTTAAACGCACACCGTAAAGTCCACACTCCTGGCTCTCTTGGTTTGTTCCAGAGAAGACTCGGAATATTTCCCCTCGACCCTCGGAGGCAGAAGCGCCGCCGAGACCCGGAGAGTGATACAGTTTGGCAGCCGATGTGTATAGACGTGAATACAGTGACAAATGCACTTCATTTCTCTCCGGCACGTCCCTCGTCGCGAGACAGGTACATGTGAGCGTCGGCGGAAAGAAAAAAAAACAAACTCGGCGAGAGAAGGCGACTCGCGGAGACAGACTGAGTCCCGTGGGGAGAGGGAGACGGATCAAGACGTAGAGTAAGTTATACAGCGAGCCGGAGCGAAGGGGGCGAGCGCCGGGTGATTCATGGAGACTTTTACTGCTCTGGAAAGGTGTCGCCTCCCATCACGGCTCGGATTCTGTTTGCTGTAGCAGCAGGTAATACAACCTCCTTCTCCGGTCTCCGACTTACTTCCCCGTCCCTCCGTCCAGTCTGGAGAGAGGAGGACATCCTCCAGTGCTGAACAGATTCAAAGTCAATTTGTTTTCTTACGATGGAAGTTAGACGGCGGCGTTCGGGAGACGGATCCGACCCGGGATGGATGAATTGGGGGAGCACGATGTGTTTGAAGTGGGTGCTCAAGGACGGGAGTTTTGAAAAAACCTTTTGACTTCAGAGGAGTTCTGAGGTGCAGTCGGTGAATGACAAGTGATGCCGAAGAACTTTCAGGAGCCGAAAGAAGTGAGACGTGGTTTATCTAAAGAAATCAGTTTCAGATCTTTTCATTTATTCATTCGTTTTCTACCACTTTATCCCTTATGGGGGTCGCAGGGGGGGCTGGAGTCTATCCCAGTTGTATTGGGCGAGAGGCGGGGGACACCCTGGAGAGCACAAGTCTGTCGCAGGACACACACAAAGACACACAACCATTCACACACACACTCATACCTATGGACAATTTTCCCAAGTTCTCAATCAACCTCTGTATGTTTTTGGACTGTGGGAGGAAACCGGAGTGCCCGGAGTAAACCCACACAACATACTAACTCCACACAGAAAGGTCACAAAAAGGCGTTCGTTCATTCACTGTCAAATTATTCAGATCGTACTACATCTGGTTTTTATCTGTCAAACAACATCCGGTTTATAACACAAATATTATTGCACATACTGAGACTAGTTAATTGCCATCCACTAAAATATCAATTTCCTTCCTTTTTATCCATTTTAGAGGAGATTTAAATGGCAGTGACGGCTTGACTTTCACAGAAAAACTGACAAATAATGTTTAAGGCAGAAAATCCGTGGATGACTGGTCGTAAGGCAGCTGTAACTTTTCTGCAGACGGGTTTTTTCTTCTGTGTGTTCAATATATTCTCAGCTGAACAGAACTGCTACCCAGGGGTTTGTTT
Source organism: Callionymus lyra (assembly GCA_016630915.1). NCBI lineage: Eukaryota > Metazoa > Chordata > Actinopteri > Syngnathiformes > Callionymidae > Callionymus > Callionymus lyra. The sequence goes on from JACEEU010000690.1 coordinate 4,347,169, forward strand.
TCCAAATAATACACCTTTGTGTCTAATAAAATACAATTGGTCTTATGTAAAGCCATATTCACACGGGATAAGTATAACCTGGGGACCTGTGGTAATTTGTAATAATTACGGAAAATGTCTGAGTTTTAATCCCGTGCAAATGCGCCACGTCTGTGTAATGTAATAATTCCGCCGCAAATTACCGACTGTAATTCACCAAACACAGATGTCGGGAGATAGGTTGTTGTTGGGGGGTGTGTGTTCCACATGATGAAAGTAAATAAGACATGCGCGCTGCACAGATACAAACTAAGTTGCAGCCTCGTTGTTTCCCACACGAATACACTCGGTTAAACTACTGTAACAGACTGTGTCTCTTCTGTAAGAATAATGTTGGGGCACATTTATGTGCAGGGCAGCTCTCGCTGTTGAGCGTCTGCACAAGTTGAGAAACGAAAGAAAATAAACGGTTGTCCACTTTATCTTCTCTCTAAACGAAGAACGCTTGGTTACACTTTCTCTTTCAGTAACTGCTTTTTACATCTGTATCTCTAGGTAATGTCAGTAAAAATGATTATTTTACAGACGTCAATTATCCTGGTGAATGCACTTAAAATAACGAAGAGGAGGGTCATTTACAAAACACAAAGGTCCCCAGGTAATACTTATCCCGTGTGAAAAGTGCTTAAGTATAACTCAAATAAAAGCATAAACATACCTGAGTTGTCCGATTAAATTATCAGTCAAAGGTTTAAAGATGTATCTGTAAACATTACGTGGGTTTTATTTTAAGCCAAGTAAACAACATATTTACTCTGCTGCTGATTTTCCCTTTCTTGTGCCCAGCTGCCTCTGGCAAAATATCACACCCCTGCTGCATATCTGTCACAAAAATCGAGGACAAAAGCCAAAACTACATCCCTTGGTGCACCATTTAGAGCAAGGGTGGGCACTTGAAGTTTCTCACGGGGCCACAATAAATAGTAGTGAATAGTGAAGTGTTGATGAGGCTTCATGAAGCAGCTGATGTTGTATCACGATACAGTTTAAAGACCACTAGATGTCACCCTCAGTGAAAATGATGTTATATTCAATTAGTAGATCAGAGTCAAAGATTATAAAGCAGAGAGTGACATCTAGTGGTCTTTTAAAATGAAGACACTGTATCATTAAACAACCGATGCAGTATCATGAAGCCTCATCAAGCATGACCATTGTAAGGGGCTGTCAAGCAAGAAGAAAGAAGTGAGAAGTCAAAATATGATGGAAAGGCTAACATTTAAAAAAAAGATTGAATGAAAAATATCAAGTGTTATTATATCCTTGCCATATAAAATATCCAACACAATAAATGTATTGCCTTTTAAATACAAAATCCAATATATGACCTAAATATTCACTCAAATCATTTTTGAGGTTCAAGAAAGAGAAACAGAGAAAAAATTGCAAGAAATAAAACATTTATTAGAGTTGAAATAATTCTAATAATAAATATACATTAAAATTGCTGTCAGAACCCATTTTCATCAGTTCTACTCTGACCTCAAGAGGGCGTCCAAGTTAAATCCTCTGAAGAAAAAATAAATCAACTGGTTGCTTCTAAAAATATTTATTCTTATCAAAAAACGTCTATGATTGGTTGAACGGACGGGGTTGAGGGCGAACCAATCACAGCATCTCCAGCAGAGGTCATGTGACATGAACACTTTTGATTGAAGATATAAGTTCTACCAAAATATTGATCTATATTTTTTTTAACTTCTTTTCTATATTTGAAATATAATATCTTAATATATATTCCTTTGGATCTAAAAAAAAAGAGCTGCAGAGCGATTGAGAATCTGTGTGAGAGCTGCACATCCTTTTAGTGTCTGTAATTACGCCTGACCTCGTCCACATCGTAACCTTCACCGCGATCACAGATATCCATCATCAGTGCAAACACACGCCCCAAATAACACCGGACACTAGCCTTTGTTTTTCTACTCCTGCTGATTCCCAGTCAGGCTTCCTGTTCGGATCTCGACGGTGATGTTTCGAAGGAACCGGTTTATCCACGACGTGAATAAAGTTGAAGCCGAAGAGGCTCTCGGGCGACGACCGTCCGACATCATCTTCAGTCTGTGAGGAGAGTGAATTCACCTCGGTGAGGAGCGGAATGTTAACGTCGCAGGATCTACTCCAGGGAGTGACTCGGCGCCAGCTTAATAATTATGTAATTATAGTGTTTTTAATTGCTTCGTTAGCGGAGGGCACCCTGGCTCTCAGGTATTCATCAGGTTCGGGTTCTTTCCAACTCCGTGGGTGTGGGGCTGACTGAGGACACTAGATAAGGGTGAAAAAGTGTTTTATTCCAGGTGAAGAAAAAGAAGATGTTGGTAATTATTGGACCATATTTTCCTTCTACTTTTATCGGGGTAAGACAGGATGTGATCTTGAACCCCCTTAGATGTTGACCACCATATTTTGTTTCCTCTGAAGGTTTGTGATCTCTTGGACTGGAGTTGCCGACCCCAAGTGAATCCGCAAAAAAAATCCCTGTGAAGGATCAGCCCACATTTTTTAGACTAAACTAGACTTGGATCCAAACACTGGCCATTGTCCTGAAACAAGACCAGGGCCTTCACCTGTCTTAGACCTTTGCTTGTTCCAAGAACACAACCCTTAGTTGACCTCATGACAGACCTAGATTGGTTTTAGACCAAATCCAGACCTAGACCAGCACAGAGACCCCTTGGTGAGTCAGTGAACCAGGTTTTATTCACAGCCTGATCCCAGAGCAAAAAGTCCAATTGGATGAGAGTCAGAGACAGACCTTGAGTTACCCTGGAGCCTGGGATGAAGATGGGAACCATAATCTGTAAACTCACACCAACCCAGTCTGAGACCGAAAACTCCCAAAAACTTGATGTTTCAATATTGAGTCAAACAATATATCAGCAATTAGACTTTGAAAATGTTTTCAATCTCTTCCCAATCATCCTTTTTATTCACTACAACATGGTCTTGACTTTGGCTCAAGCCCCGGACACCCTGACTCGACCAGACCCCTTTGGAGCCAACACTCCTGAACCTACAGCTCTGATAGTCCCAAAGAAAGACCCAATTCTGGAGCGTCACTTTTACCAATGCAGACCATACAGAAACCGCATCAGTCCAAATCTTTCTATGCACCCAAACTAAGACTAAGATTCCGTCAAGACCCTCAACTTGGATTCGCTGTGGGTTTTAAGAACCTGAAGTTGACGACACAAACATGTTTTTAAACAAACGTCGATTTGATTTTCAATCCCGGCGTCTGTTTTCTTGAGCTTTATAACCACTCGCGTTGCATGTTGATGCATTTCCTTATCGGAGCGCCAATTAAAATGTGAAAATCAGACGCTAACATGGCGCCTCAGTGTTTTTGTGAACCTTTGATTGTATTATTTTCAGCTTGATTGGATTAGATAAGATTTGATAACGTCTTAATTATCTTTTGGCTGCTGCTCTGCTGGTGTGTGTGTGTGTGTGTATGTGTGTGTGTGTGTGCGTGTGTCTGTGTGTGTGTGTGTGTGTGTGTGTGTGTGTGTGTGTGTGTGTGTGTGTGTGTGTGTGTGTGTGTGTGTGTGTGTGTGTGTGTGTGTGTGTGTGTGTGTGTGTGTGTGTGTGTGTGTGTGTGTGTCTGTGTGTGTTGTGTGTGTGTGCATGTGTGTGTGTGTGTGTCTAGGTGTGTGTGTGTGTGTCTGTGTGTGTGTGTGTGTGTGTGTGTGCGTGTGCGTGTGCGTGTGTGTGTGCGTGTGCATGTGTATGTGTGTGCGTGATGGTTTTCAAGAGTAAACAACAGTGAAGAATACAATCTTTTAAGTTTTGTTAAATGTCAAGCGTCACTTATCTCTGCTGACTCAGTATTTCCCGCTGATTCCTTCGTTCCTCTCCACACGTGTGATGATCCCAGAGCTGCTCATGGGTGGTTTTCCTTGAAAAACTGAGCTAACATCCCAGGCCGGAATAGACCTTTTAAATAATTTACTTTTGTCTTTTCCGGGTCGCCTTTTCTTGGGAGCAAAATGACTGGTTTAATAAGTATTACTTTCTTCAAATATACAGTATACTCTGCTTAAACAATATCAAGATTTATGTTTAAAATTTGAACATTTTACTTGACTGGAAATGTTGCTCTCTAATACGTACTTTTCTTTTTTTTAATTACGGACCTGACAGACAGAGTTGATGATGGAAAAACCACGTAAAGGGGAAGAGAAGAACCAAAGATCATTTCAAGAATGTGGTGTCTGTGGTAGTGATGGTCTTGATGAAGCTTCATGAAACAGTGTCATGTTGTTCAGAGGTCAGTAGGTGGCGCCATCAGTTTACAAATGATGTTTCATTAGAACAGTTGTTCAAAACATAGTAAAATAGTGCAGAGACGCCATCTAGTGGACTCTGAAGATAATGACACTGTTTCATGAAGCTATCTATCTAATCTGAAAAATGTGGAAAGAAATTACGGTTTCTTTACTGTCCAATACTGTCAAATAAAAAAATCCATCCATTGATCCTAAGTGATGGACTGATGAAGCTTCATGAAGTACTCATTTTAAAAAGATGATGACGAAGTTTCAATACCTTTTTAAAGCAATGGATTATAGAGCAGAGAGCGACATCTAGTGGACATTGAAAACAAGGATACAGTCGTTTAAACAGCCGATTACTATTATTCAGTTGCCTTTCTTCAGAGCCAAGGTCATTTGAAAAACAGCACCGCCTGCCTTTTGGATGATTTAATGAATTGTTGTCTACTGATGTGTCGATGAGGCTTCATGATACAGCATCGGTTGTTTAATGATAGAGTGTCTTCATTTTAAAAGACCACTAGATGTCACTCTCTGCTTTAAAATCTTTGACTCTGATCTACAATGAAACATCAATTTCACTGAGGGTGATATCTATTGGTCTTTAAACTGTATCGTGATACAGCATCAGCTGCTTCATGAGGCTTCATCAACACATCACTATTTTGAGCCAAAAGACACATAAGCACGAAAATCAGATAAACAAATTAGATCTCAAAAGGTTGTTTTTTTTCTTCTTGGATTAGATTAAATGGACTTTATCAATCCTTCTGGAGATCTCCTCAGGAAATTTGGTTTCAAGCTCACAGCAGACGATACAGAAGTTTCATAAAAGACAGAAGAAGAACAAAGGGCATATTAAACAAACAAAGTTCAAAGGGATAACAAAGTTCATAGATCAAATGAAATAACACAAAGACCATAGAAGGAGTTCTTCCATGTCCCTGTAGGTGCTCAACATAAAAAGCAGATCATTTATGGTTGATTCCAAAAGATGTAAAACAAAGTTACATCCATTTGTCTTCTTGTATTGTTCTATTTTTAGAGCTTTTTAGAGCTAGCTTTTTAAAGTTGTATAAGGTTTTGAAAGCAATGCATTATAGATCAGAGAGCGACATCTATTGAACTTGATGCCCTGGACGACAACACAAGAACAACTTCAGACACGAACATGAAAGCAGGTCTAGGTGTTGTTAGCGGTTCACACAGATATAAAGTTTGTCACCACGAACGCCATCGAAGCTAGAACCAGGTGAGACTCGGGGACGGGCCGAGACAGAGGCTGATGGGTAATCGCTCAAAGACGGCCGTGTTGTGTTAACGGAGAAGATTTCCAGGCCGGGGAAGAGTTTATTGCTGCCAGGAAACGGCCGCTGTTCGACATCAGCCGCAGAATTGCTCTGTCACAATTGAGGAAATTGCCACTTTGAAGGTCGGCGGCGGGTTCTGACCTCTGGTGGCGGGAAGGGAGAGAATTTTGGTGGTTAAAAGTGTGGGATACAACTCGTTCAACTCGCCGATACGTTTAAACTTTGGAAATACTTGGCGGCCATCTTTGGATCTTCCCTCATGGACCAGTACATATTTCATTTCCTCTAAGATAAGCTGCAACATTGATGGTTCAAATCTCTGGTTAAAACTGGATTATTAAGATTTATGATCTTCTCTGTGATTGATTTTATTACTGATTCAGATTAAACACATTTGAATAATGACAGATTAGTAAAATTATATTATATATATCCAACAGTTCAACAGACGCTGGTGTGTAAAATGAGGAAAGTTTAATCGTTTAAAGTTTTAAACATTAACATTGAGGGTTTCTTTAACGTCTAAAAACTCGCTTCTATCAACCGCCGCTAGAGGCCACTGTTTTCACTCTTATTTGTATGACGTATTGTTTTATGATGGATTTTTTTAAGGGACTTTCCGTTTATAAGTTTAATAAATGAAGTTAAAATTAAAATTAATTTGAAAGATAAAGAACAGCTCCAGCCTTGAGTGTGTAAAACATGTAATACATGTTAATAAACTTTAGATAAAACCATAGCATTTAACTGTGTACAAAATATTGTTTATAAGGATTGATGAACACAAAAGTAACTAACAGAAATGTATTGAATGTAATTCTGTTGTTAGTAATAATAAGTTCATAAAAAGTTATATGAACTTTATTAATACATGTCCAGTTTTTCTACAAACTACAAAACTTTATTCATACCGCCACTCCAGTGCTACTTTCTACTACTACTGTGACTAATTTATATGTAATTTGTATCTACAGCTTCTATGTTACGAATACTTGTGAACAATACCTGAATTTTTCCGACGAAAATGATTTCTTCATGTACTGTTTATATTGAAACTACTTGATAAAACCTACACCTGCTAAATCTACTTCTGCTCTACCATGCACTAGTACTTTAAGTACTGCTACTTAAAGTCCATCTTAAAAAACTGCTTCTGCTCTGGGCTTTACTAATAACAGATACTTTTGTACTTTCTACTATTATATTACCAAAACCACAATAACTACTTCTAAGCTATTTCTTTATTTGAATACTTTTTTGACCACAGTCCACCATTGCTACAGAATTTCATGTAATACCAATATCTCTGCTTCTTTAAAACACTGGGGAAATTAAAACTGTGAGTTTAATTAAATGACCTATAGTAAGTTTTAATAATTGTGTTAAGATACTTAGGTGTAATAAAAAATGAATTATCATAGATTTGGAATTCGTTTTTTTACGCTTTACTAGCCTAATACATTTTTTTTTAATTATCCTGATATTTTATTTTTTAATTTAAATGTTTTTCAGTTTACTGATTTATTATTATTACATTTAATGTGCGTTTTCTACAACTTCAACACAAAATTCTACCAAAACTACTTCCTTTTCCACTGCTTTTTCAAATTCTAAGGTTATTATTTAGAGATTCATGATGAATAAATAATGATTAACTTTGTGTAATTGAATTAAACAAAAGTATTACACTGACCGGTTCGAGGAAGATGTATTTTAAACAGTAAACAGTAAACTATATTTACCTCAGCAGCTGATCTAAAAATAATAATCTACTGTCAACTAATGGGCGTTGTGCGCAGGAGTAGTGACGTCATCTCTGTGCATGTATCGCGCAAAATGAAAAACCTAATCTCGCCAGAGAGAGTCTGACACTGAAGAGATGCTGTGAAGCTTCAACACACCAACAGATTCTCCAAAAATTGCGAGGATTTCTGGCGGAACAGCAGTGCCCTCTGGTGGACATTTCTTAGCCCTTCAATCACTATGATTATTTAAATTATTAAATAAAATATGTGTGCGTTTAAAAAAAAGAAAATGATCATTACTCTGATGATTGTTTGCTCGATCTTAAAAGATCTCATTTTTTAGTGTCATTGTGTTAAACAGTTAATAACCGAATTTAATGGGGTTTTTTTATTGTTGTTTTTTATTGACGTTTTTCTTTTGTTCCATTCGAGATTTTCGAGTTTTTTTATTTTTATTTTAGGTAAAAATCTAATTTTAATTTCGGTAACATTTTTTTTTTTTGATCCACCAGGACCTGAACTTTTGTTTTGATATGTTTTTCTTTTATTTCTGGTAAGTTAGATTTGGGTTTAAAAATAAATTAAAAAAAAATGGCTGATTAATAGATTTTTAGATTTTTAAACTTAGGTAAAAATCCAATTTTGGTAAAATGTACTTTTTTGTTCAAATTATAAACCAGGACCTGGCATTTCAAAAATATTTTCAATCAAAACAATTTATATTTCATATTTCTGGAAACCATTCTTGTCAATTATTTTCTTCTTCTTGGTTTTCGTCATCGTAAAATCACCAGAAATTTGTCGCCCTTTTTATTTCACCTGCTGCAACTGTGACCCGTCCTCAGGAGAAAATACATATTGGAATATAAAGATGAAGAAGTCAAATACAGAGTGGGAGGAAACTGGAGTTTCTCCGTCACGTGGATCACTGCTCGTCTGAAGATGAAGTCGTGAAAAGAAGCTGGATTTACATTCTGTTGACATTTGCACTCGCGATGAATCATGCATGACATGAATATTCACACACAGCAGGAGTCGCTTTTCTGCAGGAGCTTTAATGTACAGACAGATGCTCACACACACACACACACACACACACACACACTTGTGCACGTGAAGAGCGTCTTCATCACACGCTTAAATATTTACCGCTGACATTCCACATGTGATCAAAAGTTAATTCTCCCCTTAAAAAGAATTAAAGAAACATCAGGTTTGACGTTTGACGATAAATGTAAAAGCAAACAGTGTGAAATGTTTTATTTATCACTGACTGATGAAGGTGAAGGTGAAGATGATGAAGATGATGATGATGTTGAAGATGATGATGCTGATGAAGATGAAGATGAAGATGAAGATGAAGATGAAGATGAAGATGAAGATGAAGATGAAGATGAAGATGAAGATGAAGATGAAAATGAAAATGATGTTGAAGATGATGATGAAGATGATGAAGATGATGAAGATAAAGACATTGGTGGAACCAACATGCTGGCTTGTGTTGCCAGTGGGACATAATTCACCTGCACACCCACCAGAACAGCATGGCCTAAATGTTTGGAGTTAGCCCAGTTAGCCTCTCTCACCTGCTCCTGATCACCAAGAAGATGCAACTGGTAGGAAAAAACACTTTTAATGAGTATAACGTTCCTGAAGTACGGAAAAAAGTTCAATCTCACCTGCGGCAAAGATATGGGAAAATGAGGTAATCTCTGCAATCCAGGAAGCAGGAAGCCTGTGAAAGAACCGATTCAAGCTCCATTACTGCTCTTAATAGAGACGGGTATGAAGTGCAGCTGGAAGGAGTGAGGAAGCTCATCCTTGATGCCACTTCAACCATGAGGAACTTGGACAGATGGATCCCTCCTGATCAAATAACACACCTGGAAGTCAGAGTAATGGACCTGAGAGCTCTGGGACACACCCTTGAAACCAGAAGGGCAGAATTCCTCACCGCACAAAGATTCGCCGAGGTAATATGGAAATAAGTCAATTGCTCTGGAGATGATTGGATCCCCCCTCATACCAGCCCAGAAAAGTGATCAACCTAATTCAAGCTGTAGAAAAGGCCCTGAATGACCTCATTGAGCCACAGGAACCATCAAGAATCCACTGGTTATCAGATCCATAGAAAGCCAACTGCCGGACAGTATTAAGAGAGGTTGGCTCACTTTCATGGTCAATCACAAGGAGTCACCCTGACAAACACTTCGACAGCCTTCCCACATTTCTAAAGACTCAGGAGGACATTTCTAAGAGACTAGACCAACTGGGTGTAAGTGGAAACCCTGAAAAGAAGTCTCATTTCTTGGAGAAGAAATATGCCTCGACAAAGGAGGATGTGTTGTTTGTGGAGATGAAAGGCACCTTGAGAAGATCTCCTTTTGCAAGCACTTCAAAGAACTAAAGCCTGGCGAATAATGAAGTGCTGTTGAAAAGCTTGGTGCTCGCAGAAGATGCCTCAGATGTCATACAGTGGATGGGGAATGTATAGACACTTACCTGTGCAGGAACAGAGACTGCAAGAGAGGAAGATCATCGGACCACCATTTCCTTCTTTGTCTCAAGGGAGGATTCAAAGGGAAAGAATCAGAGAAAGTGGAAAAATCCAGCATCAGACGGCAGCTACTCAACGAGGAACAGGAGAAGTTATTATCCGTGCTCACCCCAGGCATGGTAGAAAAATTCGGGAAAGCATTCACCAACATGGCTGCGAGATCCCATAAAATAACCTGAGTTGCCAGTTCATTATGGTTTTGAAAGTAACTGCCGGAGAGTAGATTGGAACTCTCATTGACTTAGCATCGGATACTGACTACATCACTTACAGAGCAGCCAGAAGACTAAAGCTACGCAGTGAATAGATCACACTTGTTGTCCATGGAGTTGGAGACATGGCTATGAAGGTCAAAACCCAAAGATACTCCCTCAAGGTGAGAGTCAAGACACCTAAAGGCACGATACCAAACTGGAAGATCTTCAAAGACAAGAGCATCTTGAGCTTCTCATCAGCCACGGTGAAGGAAGACTCGCTCCACAGAGAGAAAAAGTAGTAGAAGACCTTGTCCTTTGGGACAGCCCTTTAGGAAAGACTGTTGGTGGAGCACATCCAGACCTCTGTGAAGAAGTAATCATGGCTCTACATTATTCTGAAACTCACCTGCAAGGTCGATGAGAAGAAGAAGTACCGACAAATTGCTGAGATCCAAGAATTCAGAGCAGAAACCAAAGCACAGTTGCTGGCAGAGAGTTCCTAGACTGGTGGAGATGGGACAGCATTGGAGCAGCCGACAAACCCATGTATGGATGATGTCGATGCGGCGATTTTCAGCCAGGAGGTAAAGATATGACAGAGTGAGGAAAGACAGTCAGGAGCCTCACTGGGACACAAAATATCCCTGGATTCAAGATCTAAGTTCCCTGCCCAATAACAGGAAGGCAACATTTCTAAGGACAGAAGGATGGCTCAAGAAAGAACCTGAGTGAGAATATGCCATTACAAGATTAAATATCGAGCAGATGGCGTTGCAAACCTGGTCATGAAGGAGACGGCAAAGCTGCTCTTGTTTTCCCACCTGAAAGAAGGGCATGGGATCCTTGAAGACGATATCCTTACATCCCACAATGACCTGGAAAGACTGGATGAAATGATCAGAGCAGTTGAAGAAATCCTAAGGGCAGGTGGATTCTTCCTCAAGCCTTGGGTCCGGTCAGTCTAAAGTGGGAGGCAGAAGTTTGCAACAGAACATCCATCATGACCAGCTCCTCATCCTCCCCAACCACGTGAGAGAAGGAGAAAACAAAGCTCTTGGAGTTGGATGCCTTGTTGAATCAACTGTACCTAATGACTTCAGTAAACTTCTCAAAGAGAAAGAAGAAAATGAGGACCTGCCAAAATCTCCTTGAAGACAAGATAAGAGGAAAAACCCAAAACCCTCTGACTAGGAGAAAAGTGCTTAACCAAGTAGCATCTTGTACGACCCGATAGGCCTCGCAACACCTGTCAAACAAATGGAAGCCATTCTTGTCAAGAAAGCTTTTCAAGAAGCTGGAGGCAAAACACAGACCCGTGATCAGTGGGACAAACCCCTGTGTGGAAAACTGAGAGAAGAAGCCATCCTCCTGTTTGAGGAATACACGCCTCAACCAAATAACTAGTGGAGTCCAAAGCAAAACTCACACCACTTGACCAAAAGGCAGAACCAGTAAAGGCTGAGGTGTGTGGTGCGGTCTTCGCTGCAAGATTAAAAAGGTACATTGAAAAGCACAGCCATACAAGTTGAACGGTGGCTCCATTTACTGGACAGTCAGACTGTACTGGGAGCCATTCAACGAGAAGGTTATGGCTACCAGACCTTCTTCGCTAATAGAATGGGAGAGATCCAAAAGTCCACATCTATTGAAGACTGGAGATGGATTCCTGGCAAGCAGAACATTGCAGACCTCGTAACAAGAGGAGCAACAGGAGAAGACCTCAAAGAGGACTCTGTGTGGCAAACGGATCAGAGTTTTTGAGACACCCTATGGAAGAATGGCCGACAAAGTCAGCCAAAGAAGTTGCTGCGTATGCAAAGGAAGGTAAAGCCAAGCTCCGAAGGAAATGTTTTACAGCATCACTAACCCGGGCACAGCTAAGAAAAATGGTCCCAACCTCTGCTCTAGCAAAGACTGACCAAAGCAGCTCTAGTGGGGAAGGTCACCAGATCCATGTCTGGAGACCACCTGCTGGTGCTGCAGTGAGGAACATCCTTGACATCAGCAAGTACAGCAGTCCAACCCAACTAACCAGAGTCATTGCTGTGGAGAGCTGCCACAACGAGCAAAAATAAATAAAGCAGCAGAGTATTAAATCAAGGATTAAAATGAAGCAAAATATGATAAAATAATTACCATATTGTATTTTATATAACTTTTATTTTACCTGATATGAAAGCACTTTTTTCAAATATTTTTAAGGTCATTAAATCTTACTACGGGTGAATAAATACTCACAAAAAAGTTAAAAAGTGAAGTCCTTAATCAAAAACCCTATAGTTTATCAAGAAACTATTAACAAATAAAATAAAACCTGAGTAATATTGTTAGTTTCTTCATCATCTCTGACTTGAGGGCCACGTAAATACACTTGAAGGGCTGCGGTGTGTTTTATATAGTGGCTGTTTTAGGGGACGTCTAGCCAAAATGAAAGGAGCGAAAAGTACTGATGGTCTAACGTCTTTTTAAACTAATGGCGCCACCTACTGACCTCTGAACAACATGACACTGTTTCATGAAGCTTCATCAGACCATCATTATCAAAAAGTATAAACCCAAGGAATAAAATAAAGCTAAATATAATAAGATTATGATTTTATTGTATTTTAAATAAATAAAAAAAGATTGTATCATATGAAAGTACTTATTTTCTTACAGTTTTCGTTTTGCCTTTAATCTTTTTAAGTAAGGAAGTTAGTTTAAGGAGCAATAATGCTCAGAAAATGACAAAGTGGAGTAAAACAAGTCCTAAAACAAAAGCCCTAAAGTCATATTAGAGACTAGTAATGAATAATAGAAATAAATATGAGATAAAAATGTGAGTTTACATTAGCGATTAACTGATGAAGCTTCATGAAACAGTGTCATGTTGTTTAGAGGTCAGTAGGTGGCGTCATCAGTGTTTCATTAGAACAGTTGCAGTGCAAAGCGCCATCTAGTGGACTCTGAAAATAATGACTGTTTCATCAGACCATCACTAGTTTCTACATGACCCCACATGACCCTGATTTATAGGATTTTAAGGTGTTTTTTTTAGGCACCCACACAACTGATCGCCTTTTGAAAACATCAATTTTTGCCAAAGAATTCTCTTTTTTATTAAATAATGAATCCCAGCTCTCGTGCTGCTGTCACACCTGTGAACTAAACCTTCTCACGGTCTTTCTCGCCACCGTCCAAATCTGCCGGATCAACTTCCCGGAGAGTCGCTTTCTTTTTTTAAACCGTTCCTGCTTCACCCTTTAACTGAAGTCAAGACAATAATCCTTTTTTTCTGCTTCTTGGTTTCACTCGTTCTCTGTCCCTCACGCTGACTGCGAGTCCAACAAACCCGAGGACTGGACGAACAAATGTCCACCAGTATGAGGCAGGTTTCCTGTTTGCACAAGAAATATTTCAATTTGACAATCGGTGCTTCAAATTAACTAAAAAATAAATACATTTAGTTATAAAAGTGTTTTACATTAAACAAAAATAAAACAATATAACATGATATAAATATTAAAAGGCAGCACAGGAAGTGTTTTTGCTCAAACAGGTTAATGTAGGACGACAATAAAACAATTGTCTTCGTTTTTTTGAAGAAATAAAACATCAATTTAATGTTTAAAATGAATAGAAACAAATTTGAAAAATAAAGTTAATACATATAAAAAACATAAATAAAATGAATGATTATAAAAAGACGACTAGAAAATAAAGTAAATTCCAGCTACTGCCCACTGGAGGGAGTATAACGTGCATAAGACTAAAAAGAACAAATATTTTATCGCCTATTTTGTTGTTAATATTTTCCTTCTAGACGATGTTTCTTAAAGGGGAAGATCCTGGATGTGTTTTTAGTAAAAAGAAAAACAGGTTATTAAAGGGATTTGTAGGTATGTTGCAGTTGCTCAATCCAGCCACTAAGAGTCGCTACAAGCCAAGAGTTTGATTTATTTACGCTTCTGATCTTCCGTCTTCAAAGTGTATATATGGTGAGAAGTATTGTTTGAAATAAACATCTGTGTTTAAAAGAGATTTATAACCGAACTCTGATAAGATGTGAACAATGAAACGTCATTATTATATTATATAATTTTTATGTTATTTACAGATTCAGATCAATACGAATCTGTAAAGAAAGAGCACGTGACATGTGACTAAAGGACGCTTTGTTGACGTCATGACACGTTTTGTTGCACAAATTAATCTGTTGTGTCACTGATTGATTCAGTTTCAAGTTTATATTTATAAAATATATGAATCAATAGTTGTAAGAATATGTACTATATACATAAAAACAATACAACTAAATATCTGTGTATCTATATCTATAGATATATATAGATATAGATATAGGTAGATATAGATATATTTAGATATATAATATACATAGATATATATAGATATAGATATAGGTAGATATAGGTAGATATAGATATATTCAGATATATATAGATATATAATATACATAGATAAAGATATATAGATATAGATATATAATATACATAGATATAGATATACAGATATATTTAGATAGATATACATATAGTATTGACTCACACTCATCAAACTGACTCGTGGGTAATTTATTAACTCGTAATATAAAAATGAATTAAAAGTTAAACAACAATTACTAACAAAAAATATGTTTATTTCAATTATATATTTTTAAATGTAATATAATAATTGTATATATTTTAAATAATCTAAGAAAAAACGCATGTTAATATATACATGAAAAAACATATATATATAATATATGTATACATATACATTATATCTTAGATTATTTACAAATATATAATATCAATTGAAATAACCATCTTGTTTTGTTAGTAATTGTTGTTTATCTTCACCTTTTAATTAATGTTTTACATTACGAGTTAATAAATTACCCACAATCCAACATGTATTTAAAGTTAAAAGCTGAGGTTGATGAAACATAATGACTTTTACTAATAAGAACATTATGGATATTTATTATTATATTGTGATAAATGCACGGTCACTGTAAGGAAACGCCGTGTTTGCTCTCCTGACGTCCCGAGGTTTGTTGGACTTTAATTGCTGAGTAATGGTGCGATTGTTTGACGCCTGCAATCTGTGTATCGTCGACAAATACTTTAATCAGGTTTATATCAAACAGTCGCCTGTAAAAACATGACATTTACAACACAGCGCTATAAAGCTGCGTAAGCCAATCAATACACACACACACACACTTATGCATTCACACACACACTGCACAATGCATGATTTAATGTCAGCTTCTCTGCATGGAGCCACACACACACACACACACACACATACGCACACACACACCCGTCAGCGCCCTCTCTTTCGCTAGCATCCGATCATCATTAAAAACATAATAAGTAACCAAATACTTAGATTTAAAGTTAATTATCATCATTATAAATACATCATAAACACACACGTCTGAGTTTCACGTCAAATGATTGTCTATTAAACACAATGATGTGAGATAATCAATCGTTATCTCGTTCAAAAGTTCACAAATATAAAGTTTATCTTCAACCAGTTCAACGTTAAACCGTCAGTAAAAACATATTCAGTATTTATATGTTAGCGACGACATTTGTTAGCTTCGCTTTGTGTTTTTTTTGTGATAAAAACTACAAAATCACGTCATAATAATACAGTAAGGGTTTGTTCTAAGACGTCAACGTTCATTTATTTATTTTTTTATTCAGAAAAATTGACATGTTGATGAACAGACAGTGGTTTGAACACGTTATATTGAGCACTTTGTTTCTGGCTCCCTCTAGTGTGGAAACGGAATAATTATAAAACGTCGTCTTTTCAATCTCTCGTGGTTTTTAATCCTAAAATGAACAACAATAAAATCATAGTACTTTTTTACATTACACCCTTTTATCAGGCCTTCGGGTCACTTTGACCCTGAGATAACACAAGGGCTAAGAACATGAAGAATATTAAAAAAAAGTCCCACAAGTATTACATAGAATAGTCAGAACATGAAAATACTAAAGTAGTTGTGCTTTTTTCTAAGAATTTTGTTGTTCGGAATATTCCAAATGTTTTTTGTTGTTTTTTCCTTTTTCATAATAATGAAAGAATAATTTATAAATGAAAAAAAAGTTTATCTTAAAAAATAGTTTTTTCTAATTTTGATTTATTTCCTCGTCACCCTTCAACACGTACTATACAAGTACTCTGTAACAATGTATTTTTGTTTTTCCAATTGTGATACAAAGTGAAGAAGTTATGTACTGAATGGCAAACTTGCTAGCGTAGCAAGTTGCTAGCAAAGCTAAAGCTAGCTGCTAGTCAGGAGAATATTTACTTTAATTGTTGTGTATTTTGATGGTAACGACCTAAATTTATAATTTTAAAAAATATCCTTTTCACGGATGACTTTCTTCAGGGCAGAAGAGAAAAAAACATCGCAATTTATTTTTAAAGACATTGTGTCAATTTTTTAAACTTTTGATCCACGTGCAAATATTCACAGCGTTTGTTCATCTTTGTGTAGCAGTTAAACTTTTGGCCTCTAGATGTAGCAGTCATTACGATACAGTGGACTCTTTTTTTCAAAGCTGATGTTTGGAAATATTTTGGTTTGAAAACAAATGAAAGCAGTTACGACTTTGTCAAGAATCATGTGGTCTGTAAATACTACAACACCAGGTCAAGTACTCGACAATACTACAAATATATACTTGTTACTACACTATTACAACACCAGAGTCAAGTACTCGACAATAGTACACATATATACTTGTTACTACACTATTACAACACCAGAGTCAAGTACTCGACAATACTACAAATATATACTTGTTACTACACTATCACAACACCAGAGTCAAGTACTCGACAATACTACAAATATATATTTGTTACTACACTATCACAACACCAGAGTGAAGTACTGGACAATACTACAAATATATCCTTGTTACTACACTATCACAACACCAGAGTCAAGTACTGGACAATAATACACATATATACTTGTTACTACACTATCACAACACCAGCGTCAAGTACTCGACAATACTACAAATATATACTTGTTACTACACTATCACACCACCAGAGTCAAGTACTCCACAATAGTACACATATATCCTTGTTACTACACTATCACACCACCAGAGTCAAGTACTCCACAATAGTACACATATATCCTTGTTACTACACTATCACAACACCAGAGTCAAGTACTCCACAATAGTACACATATATCCTTGTTACTACACTATCACACCACCAGAGTCAAGTACTCCACAATAGTACACATATATCCTTGTTACTACACTATCACAACACCAGAGTCAAGTACTGGACAATACTACACATATATCCTTGTTACTACACTATAACAACACCAGCGTCAAGTACTGGACAATACTAAACATATATCCTTGTTACTACACTATCACAACACCAGAGTCAAGTACTGGACAATACTAAACATATATCCTTGTTACTACACTATAACAACACCAGCGTCAAGTACTCCACAATACTACAAATATATACTTGTTACTACACTATCACACCACCAGACTCAAGTACTCCACAATAGTACACATATATCCTTGTTACTACACTATCACAACACCAGAGTCAAGTACTCGACAATACTACAAATATATACTTGTTACTACACTATCACACCACCAGAGTCAAGTACTCCACAATAGTACACATATATCCTTGTAACTACACTATCACAACACCAGAGTCAAGTACTCGACAATACTACAAATATATACTTGTTACTACACTATCACACCACCAGAGTCAAGTACTCCACAATAGTACACATATATCCTTGTTACTACACTATCACAACACCAGAGTCAAGTACTCGACAATACTACAAATATATACTTGTTACTACACTATCACAACACCAGAGTCAAGTACTGGACAATACTACAAATATATACTTGTTACTACACTATCACAACACCAGAGTCAAGTACTCGACAATACTACAAATATATATTTGTTACTACACTATCACAACACTAGAGTCAAGTACTGGACAATACTACACATATATCCTTGTTACTACACTATCACAACACCAGAGTCAAGTACTGGACAATACTACACATATATCCTTGTTACTACACTATCACAACACCAGAGTCAAGTACTGGACAATACTACACATATATCCTTGTTACTACACTATCACAACACCAGAGTCAAGTACTAGACAATACTACACATATATCCTTGTTACTACACTATCACAACACCAGAGTCAAGTACTCGACAATACTACAAATATATACTTGTTACTACACTATCACACCACCAGAGTCAAGTACTCCACAATAGTACACATATATCCTTGTTACTACACTATCACAACACCAGAGTCAAGTACTCGACAATACTACAAATATATACTTGTTACTACACTATCACACCACTAGAGTCAAGTACTCCACAATAGTACACATATATCCTTGTAACTACACTATCACAACACCAGAGTCAAGTACTCGACAATACTACAAATATATACTTGTTACTACACTATCACACCACCAGAGTCAAGTACTCCACAATAGTACACATATATCCTTGTTACTACACTATCACAACACCAGAGTCAAGTACTGGACAATACTACAAATATATACTTGTTACCACACTATCACAACACCAGAGTCAAGTACTCGACAATACTACAAATATATATTTGTTACTACACTATCACAACACTAGAGTCAAGTACTGGACAATACTACACATATATCCTTGTTATTACACTATCACAACACCAGAGTCAAGTACTAGACAATACTACACATATATCCTTGTTACTACACTATCACAACACCAGAGTCAAGTACTAGACAATACTACACATATATCCTTGTTATTACACTATCACAACACCAGAGTCAAGTACTGGACAATACTACACATATCTCCTTGTTACTACACTATCACACCATCAGAGTCAAGTACTGGACAATACTACACATAAATACTTGTTACTGCACTATCACAACACCAGAGTCAAGTACTCGACAATGCTACAAATATATATTTGTTACTACACTATCACAACACTAGAGTCAAGTACTGGACAATACTACACATATATCCTTGTTACTACACTATCACAACACCAGAGTCAAGTACTCGACAATACTACAAATATATACTTGTTACTTCACTATCACAACACAAGAGTCCAGTACTGGGCAATACTACACATATATATCCTAGTATTTCTCCCCGGCGTGGAACCATCAACTGTCCTCCTCAAGGCTCTAATCATCATTATTTCCCGGCGTTGAACCATCAACCACGTTTCTAACCTTTCCCTCCATCAGTGTGTGTTCCTAAATTACATGTTGTGTGTATTTGTGATATTGTTGAGTGACACACACTATCAACACTGTCGCACACACAGGGGGGCCCCCCCCCCCCCCCCCCCCCCCCCCCCCGCCGGCCCCCCCGCGGGGGCCCCCCCCCCCGGGGGGGGGCACCGGGGGGGGCGCCGGAAGCGCCCCGGGAGGGCAACGGCGTTGATAAAAGGTTGCATTTTTCTCACGCGTTTGTGCGCATGTTTGTGGAGTCATGTTTGTGTATTCATGTTTGTGTATTCATGTTTGTGTATTCATGTTTGTGTATTCATGTTTGTGTATTCATGTTTGTGTATTCATGTTTGTGTATTCATGTTTGTTCTCGTATTGCACATGTTCGTGTGTAATAATGTGTTGTGTATTCATGTTTGTGTATTCATGTTTGTGTATTCATGTTTGTGTTAATCATGTTGAAGTTATAATCCCATGTTTGTGTATTCATGTTTGTGTATTCATGTTTGTGTATTCATGTTTGTGTATTCATGTTTGTGCGTCATCATCAGAAAGTATTTGTCGACATGTTCATGTGTAAATGTGGTGTTGTGATCGCATTAAGTTTGATATTTGTGTGTTTTTGTGTTAATGTTGAAGTTGTAATATTCCTTACACATGTTTGTGTGTCTCTTTGTGTATTCATGTTTGTGTATTCATGTTTGTGCGTCATCATCAGAAAGTATTTGTCGACATGTTCATGTGTAAATGTGGTGTCGTGATCTCATTAAGTTTGATATTTGTGTGTTTTTGTGTTAATGTTGAAGTTGTAATATTTTCTTTACACATGTTTGTGTGTCTCTTTGTGTATTCATGTTTGTGTATTCATGTTTGTGCGTCATCATCAGAAAGTATTTGTCGACATGTTCATGTGTAAATGTGGTGTTGTGATCGCATTAAGTTTGATATTTGTGTGTTTTTGTGTTAATGTTGAAGTTGTAATATTCCTTTCACATGTTTGTGTGTCTCTTTGTGTATTCATTTTTGTGTATTCATGTTTGTGCGTCATCATCAGAAAGTATTTGTCGACATGTTCATGTGTAAATGTGGTGTCGTGATCGCATTAAGTTTGATATTTGTGTGTTTTTGTGTTAATGTTGAAGCTGTAACATTCCTTACACATGCTTGTGTGTCCGTTTGTGTTCTCATGTTTGTGCGTCATCATCAGAAACAACCCACGTGTCGTCACATACCGAGCAAATGTGCGTTTGTCAGTCAGAGGTTTATAAATAAAGTTATTCTGTGACGTGGGCCCCTTCAGTCTAACGTTGCTCCAGGTGAATCGGGACGACTCGTTGTGTTGTGTTGTGTTGTGTTGTGCGACTCCTCCTCATCGTCGGTGAATGAAGCAGTCAAACGTTCCTCGTCTCCTGTTGTGGCCCCAAAATAAATAAATAAGTAGATTAGAGCAAGAAAATGCCTCCTGGTGTAAACGCTGCAATTTGCCTCTCAGCTGGTGGAGGCAGCGCCGACGACGGCTAAACAGCTCTGAGGCACAAAAACAATCGATACAGATTCTCTGCTCCATCCCGAGCCCACCTGCTCTCTGCTCCCAGTCCCACACAGGGAGTCCAACCCCCACCTCGCACCTTCGCAGACGCAGTGGCCGAGTTTGCCTACCGTGACTCACGTCCTCTTCTTCGCCGCCCACTTCCAGGTCCTTTCGCTCTCACGCAGATTCTCTCCTCCTTTTCGAACGCTATCGCCCGTTGTGTTGGTACTGGAGGTCCGTTCGACGCATGTGTCAAGCGTGAGGTGGAGGTTTAACTGATTACATCAAACTTCAGTGTGGTAAAAGAGCACAAAGGTGTCAATCTGAGCCCTGTGATGGGAGATCAGTGGAACAGTAATGCAATGGTAGTGAGTTATTAAATGAATAAAGAGGCAGAGCTGCCGAAGAGTATTGATTTTTTACAGCTCCCCGAGGCTCCCGAGGCTTTCAAGGCAGGGGAAGGACACACACACACACACACACACACACAGGCATGGACTCACACGTACGCACACCGAAATACAGGCGCACAATCGGACAGACAAAGGTTTAGGAGTGAAAGGATAATGGCCCCAGCAGTTGCAGTCTCTCTTAAAACACAGTTTTGGCTCTCAAGGTTTCCCACTGGGCACCGATCGCCAAATAAAAAGAACTCATTCGGAACCAGCCGGGTTTTGTTCTCGTCGGGCCGTAATGCACTCAACGCCGTTTTGCTCAATGCCGGGCCCCGGAATCGCGCGGCAGAAAAGAAACAATATCGGTGTTTATAGCAGCTTCCTCTTCCCACCTGGGGCCTCGGCGGGGCCCGACAGGAAGCGGCGTCAGGAAGAGGGAGGAGAAGGTTCTGGATTGTGAAGAGATGAAGTGGACCAGGTTTGAGAGAAGCTCGGGTGCGTCGGAAGGTCTGATCTGGTTAAGCTGAGCAGTTTAGCCTGAAGGTGAGCGAACACCAGCGACTCAAACACAAGGTTTTTTCTGGTTTCATTCTTGAAAAGATAAAAAATGTTTGGTGTTTTGAGCAGAAATCAATGACGTTTGAAGCTCGTGCAGTTTTTACAGGATTTAGGAAGATGTAGTAACACAGACGAGGTGGAAGTATATCTGCAGATACAACAATAGCAGAGAACAAATACCTGAGCAGATATTCACTGTAGAACGATTCAAGCTAACTAGCGAAACAAGCTAACTTTTGAAGTTCCGCCAGAAAACACTAGAATGTAATAAATCTATAGCATAAAGAAAATCCCATCAGAACAAATATAATTAAATCATGATCAATTATTTATAAAATGAACGTTAAACTTTCATAACATTAATATGACTTTCATAAAACATTATAATTACTTTCATAACATTATAATTACTTTCATAACATTATAATTACTTTCATAACATTATAATTACTTTATAGCATTCATATTACTGTCCTAGCATTAATATTTCTGTCATAACATTATTATTACTTTCATAACATTATTATTACTTTCATAACATTATTATTACTTTCATAACATTATAATTACTTTCATAACATTATTATTACTGTCATAACATTATTATTACTTTCATAACATTATTATTACTTTCATAACATTAATATGACTTTCATAAAATATTATAATTACTTTCATAACATTATAATTACTTTCATAACATTATAATTACTTTATAGCATTCATATTACTGTCCTAGCATTAATATTTCTGTCATAACATTATTATTACTTTCATAACATTATTATTACTGTCATAACATTATAATTACTTTCATAACATTAATATTACTGTCACAACATTATTATTACTTTCATAACATTATTATTACTTTCATAACATTATTATTACTTTCATAACATAATTATTACTGTCATAACATTATAATTACTGTTATAACATTAATATTACTTGATATTCATGGTTTTTATCTGCATAGTTCATTTACTTTATCTCTTGATGAAAAAGAAACATAAAGGTTAGAACAAGAAGAAAAGTACCTTCAAGAAAAACTAATTACTTATGTACTAAAGGGAATTAAAGGGTTAATATGTGGCGTTGGTAAAAATCATGCAAAAAAAAGAAATAATATTTCGACTGAATTAGTTCTACAGGTCACATTGGGGGGAAAGTTTTTAAGTTACTCAGGTAAATATCTTTATAGTTTTGTTGAAGTATCTGAGCAGGTACTCGTTGTAGAAGCATTCAAGCTAACTAGCATAACAAGCTAACTTTCAAAGTTACACCAGAAAGTAGAAAACATCAGTAATATTGGAAGTTTTATTCGTTTTTATTTAAAAGTGTTATTAAAGAAAATAATGCATTGACTGATAAAATACTTTTAAAGAATAAACAAACTCACATCGGAAACAATCAGGTGACATTATTTGATTTTTAGATCATTCTGGACGTGAAAAACCCCCGAAAAAACGAAATCATAAATCGAAAATTTGACTTTATTCCTCTGGATGAAAAATACAATTTAAAAAAGGATAAAATAAGAAGAAAAGTTCTTTAAAGAAAAGCTTTTTTTTTCGGATGTACTACGGAGAATGAAACCCGAGAAAATTTAACAAGTGATTAACAAAAAAGATCTAAATAAATTTATTTTTAAAATAAGTTTTAAAAAATGGTATTTGCCTGTAAAATTGAGTCTGGATGAATCTATATTATTTTCAGTGTAATGATGTACAAAATAAAATGCAACATATAAAAAACTTGAGTGTATTTGTACAGTTAAATGATTTTAAAACATTTGTAATATGAAAATGATGCTTTTTTTCTTAAATAATTAGAAGGAAAAAGGTACTTATGGGACTAAAAAAGTACTTATATCCTCGTTGATTATTATTTGGACAACAATATATTTAATAATGACATCATAGATTAATATTCATTACAAGATACAAAACTAAAAAAATCAATTTTATTTATTATTATAATGATTTGTTAAAGTGTGGGTCAAGTAAATATGTCATTTTTTTGTCATCACCAACGACACCGTTGTGTAGCTAAAGACCTAAAAACGGGTAAAAAAAATTGTGAGTCTCCGACATGAAACCGGACACACAAAAAAAAAAAATCATCTCACGCGACATCAACACACTTGTGGTCCGGACGCACAAACGCTCGGCCTCGACACACACACACACGTGTGTCATTTTGATGAATGTCCGGAGCGTTTCCAGCGAGTGCAAATGTGAGGACGACCAGATCCATCTTGATTCCAGGAGTCCATCGCAGTCCATAAGGGGAGGGTCAGCGTCCATCTGTTAGCACCGGCCTGACACTGACGACAACCTCAAGACTTCCAGTGTGTGTGTGTTTGTGTTTATGTGTGTGTGTGTGTGTGAATCCTGTATGCACAGGACCGTATGCATCACTCTCCACCTCCACTTACTCCCACGTCTTCTCGTTGCGAGCGTCCTCCTCCGCAGACGCTCAAAGACGCCCGGCTTCTAATGAGTCCTAAAGGGCCTTGAGTACAGGAACACGGCGGGAAAAATCCTGGCAATCTCCGGCGTCTTGTCTCGATTAGATGTTGAAGCTCCTCGGTATTGATGAAAAAACCTTTTCTCCATAATGGCCCTAATGCATCTTCACTCGCATTAGGCTGGAGC
This sequence comes from Callionymus lyra, assembly GCA_016630915.1. Taxonomy (NCBI): domain Eukaryota; kingdom Metazoa; phylum Chordata; class Actinopteri; order Syngnathiformes; family Callionymidae; genus Callionymus; species Callionymus lyra. Next base: position 4,371,758 of record JACEEU010000690.1, read on the forward strand.
CGCGTCCTCGCCGGTGAGAAGACGGCGATATTATCATCGCACAATGGTCGCGCCGACGCACAATGGCGGACGCACTTGTCCGTCGCTAACGAGGCGGCTCCAGCTTCACAATGAAACCTAGCGTTCGCGAGAGGTTTGGGTTTTTGATTGAAGGGCCAGAAGTCTTGAGTGTGAGGTCGACACGCATTCCTCAGAGTTTTCCACGCCTGAATATTTTCCCTGAATTCAATGAATCATAAGCTGATAGCCAATCAGAAAACAGAGTTTTTTGGGGTGGGGTTTTGCACTCAATACTAATTTCCAAAACAATTTTTCCCATAGTATTACTAAGTACTAGGAAGCACATATTAGTAGTGATGGTCTGATGAAGCTTCATGAAACAGTGTCATGTTGTTCAGAGGTCAGTAGGTGGCGCCATCAGTTTAAAAATTACGTTTCATTAGAACAGTTGTTCAAAATAATGGTAAAATAGTGCAGAGACGCCATCTAGTGGACTCTGAAGATAATGACACTGTTTCATGAAGCTTCATCTGACACACCTTACTTATGCCCCCCCAAAAATAAAAATAAAACAGTGAACTCCCATGATGCTTTTCTACATGCTTCTGAATTTGCTGACGACTGATTGGTCAATAGAACGCTCTATATTTTACATTCTATGTCAAAAGTGATTGACAGCTGTGATTGGTTGGCTGGGCGGCAAAGCCTTACAGGAGATGTTCAGTAGTGATGTGTTGATGAAGCTTCATGAAACAGTGTCCCGTTGTTCAGAGGTCAGTAGGTGGCGCCATAAGTTTAAAAATTATGTTTCATTAGAACAGTTGTTCAAAATAAAGGTAAAATAGTGCAGAGACGCCATCTAGTGGACTCTGAAGATAATGACACTGTTTCATGAAGCTTCATCTGACACACCTTACTTATGCCCCCCCAAAAAGATAAAAATAAAACAGTGAACTCCCATGATGCTTTTCTACATGCTTCTGAATTTGCTGACGACTGATTGGTCAATAGAACGCTCTATATTTTACATTCTATGTCAAAAGTGATTGACAGCTGTGATTGGTTGGCTGGGCGGCAAAGCCTTACAGGAGATGTTCAGTAGTGATGTGTTGATGAAGCTTCATGAAACAGTGTCATGTTGTTCAGAGGTCAGTAGGTGGCGCCATAAGTTTAAAAATTACGTTTCATTAGAACAGTTGTTCAAAATAAAGGTAAAATAGTGCAGAGACGCCATCTAGTGGACTCTGAAGATAATGACACTGTTTCATGAAGCTTCATCTGACACACCTTACCTATGCCCCCCAAAAAAATAAAAATAAAACAGTGAATTCCCATGATGCTTTTCTACATGTTTTCTGAATTTGCTGACGACTGATTGGTCAATAGAACGCTCTATATTTTACATTCTATGTCAAAAGTGATTGACAGCTGTGATTGGTTGGCTGGGCGGCAAAGCCTTACAGGAGATGTTCAGTAGTGATGTGTTGATGAAGCTTCATGAAACAGTGTCCCGTTGTTCAGTGGTCAGTAGGTTGCGCCATCAGTTTAAAAATGATGTTTCATTAGAACAGTTGGAAAATAGTGCAGAGACGCCATCTAGTGGACTCTGAAGATAATGACACTGTTTCATGAAGCTTCATCAACGTTCAGTTCACCGTCATTACGAGAGTCGTCGAGAGGGAAGACTCCTCAAATGTTGATTATGAAAGTTAATTTCACGTTTTATTTTTAAGGTTAAATAAACTTGAATTTTCAGGATTACCATCTGGATCCACAGATCCTTTGAGGACGTGTCACTCTGTCACACTCTTAGATGCCAGAACAAAACTGGGATGTTTCAAATTCTACTGATGATGTTATCGAAAGATAAAAAAATAGAGTTTGAAAAACAAACTGAGGAAGATTCAGTCGTATTTTCCTTCATTCAGTTCGTTCACTTCATCTTTGTTGTACAACAAGACCCCGACTCTTGAACCTGAGCCAGGTATCGTCAAAACACACATGACTCATCACCTGCTTTCTTCCCTCTTTACTGTCATTGATCTGTTCATAAAGAGAGAGAACAGGAGGAGGAGTGACTGTACAACAGGTTGTCATCTGGTGCACAACGATGAATACACAAACATTTGAGTGTTTAACAAAGTTCATTTGTGAAGGTGATTATTTGACACACACTTACACACATTTAAACACACACAGTCTAACTCACACGCATACACTGACTCACACACTTACACACATTTAAACACACACCGTCTAACTCACACGCATACACTGACTCACACACTTACACACATTTAAACACACACCATCTAACTCACACGCATACACTCACTCACACACTTACACACATTTAAACACACACCCTCTAACTCACACACGCATACACTGACTCACTCACACTTACACACTAACACATTTAAACACACACACTGATCTACACTCACACGCATACACTGACTTCACACACTTACACACATTTAAACACACACCACTGTCTAACTCACACGCATACACTCACTCACACACTTACACACATTTAAACACACACCGTCTAACTCACACATACACTGACTCACACACTTACACACATTTAAACACACACCGTCTAACTCACACGCATACACTGACTCACACACTTGACACACATTTAAACACACACAGTCTAACTCACACACATACACTCACTCACACACTTACACACATTTAAACGCACACAGTCTAACTCACACACATATACTCACTCACACACTTACACACATTTAAACACACACAGTCTAACTCACACGCATACACTCACTCACACACTTACACACATTTAAACACACACAGTCTAACTCACACGCATACACTGACTCACACACTTACACACATTTAAACACACACAGTCTAACTCACACACATACACTGACTCACACAAACACTTACACATTTAAACACACACAGTTTAACTCACACATACACTCACACACACACCTACGCACACACACACACACCTTTACTCACATCCTCACATACACTCACACAGACATGTTGAAACACTCACATGCACTCACAAACATGAATACTCTCACTCCCTCACACAGTTACACACAACGCAAACACACACACACACACACACACACTTACTAACATGTAGACACACAAAAGCAAACACTTGCTTACTTACACAAACACACATTCACACACCAACACAAACAAACGCAAACTGACTCACAGGGAGACACACAAACACACACTTACTCACACACACAACCACTCACACACATATATACACACAGTCTAACTCACACAGACACTACACACACCTAGTCACACACAAACACACACCTTTACTTCACATCCTCACAACACTCACACAGACATGTTGAAAACACACATCACTCACAAAATAATACTCTCACAAGTTACACACAATGCAAACACACACACACTTACTACACACTTAGTCACACACACACACACACCTCACAACACAGAGATACACACTTCAGCACACACAAACACTGCTCACACAGAGATACACACTTAGTCACACACAAACACACAACTACTCACACAGAGATACACACTTAGTCACACACAAACACACACCTGCTCACACAGAGATACACACTTAGTCACTCTCACACACACAAGCACTCACACACACAACCACTCACTCACACATACATGTCTACTCACACAGAGATACACACTTAGTCACTCTTACACACACACAGATTTACACACACACACACACTAACTCACCCATACACACAGGCTCACTTACACACATTCACTCTCTTACACACACACATACACACAGAAACAAACGCCTACTCACAAAGAGACAGACATTTACTCACTCTCACACACACAGACACACACACACACACACACACACACACACAAACAAACACAAACTGACTCACAGGGAGACACACAATCTCTCTCTCTCACATAAACACACACACTTTCGCACTCAAACACACACACTTACTCACAGAGACACACAAACACACACTTACTCACACAAACAACCACTCACTCACACATACACACGTCTACTCACACAGAGATACACACTTAGTCACACACAAACACACACCTGCTCACACAGAGATACACACTTAGTCACTCTCACACACACAAGCACTCACACACACACGCACTCACTCACACATACACACGTCTACTCACACAGAGATACACACTTAGTCACTCTTACACACACACAGATTTACACACACACACACACACACTAACTCACCCATACACACATACTCACTTACACACATTCACTCACTTACACACACACACACGTCTACTCACACAGAGATACACACTTAGTCACTCTTACACACACATAGATTTACACACACACACACACACACTAACTCACCCATACACACAGACTCACTTACACACATTCACTCACTTACACACACACATACACACAAAAACAAACTCCTACTCACAAAGAGACAGACATTTACTCACTCTCACACACACAGACACACACACACACACGCACACACCATACACAACAAAAACAAGCATACACACACACACACACACACAAACAAACACAAACTTGCTCAAACACTAACACACACAATCAATTTGACAATGAAGTAAACATCGATTGAAGATAATATTGTTCCTTTAATCAATACATGTGTTTCATTTAAATCAACATATTTCAAAAGTATGACATAATTATATCTAATATCTATAATATTTATTTATAAACTTTAGGACGTTTTTTTGTGTGTGTGAGGAAACCAGAGTGAAAACCAAAGAAAACGCACAAATAACTTCTCCAGACTCACTCTGCAAGTTGGCTTCGAACCCACAACCTGCTTGGTTCATGCATCTGAACTTCAAACCCTCACAAAAACGTGGAGCATCATCGATCGATCGGCTCACGAGTCCGAGGCCGACCAGGTGAGCCAGGAATCAGGCGGACGGACGGCGGGACGACGGACAGAAATCCTGCTCAGCTCGGCACATTCCAGGCGTACAGACAGCAGCGGAGAGAGAGAGAGAAAAGAAAATCAATAGTTTTCTTTACCACATACAGATGATTTTTCAGCAGTGTTGGGCTGCGGCGCGTGTGAATGTGGAAGAAGAATGGCCTATCAAACCTTGAATGACAATGACTGATGAGCAACAAAGGCGCTCGTGCTTCCAGCCGCGAACACAAACGTGTCTTTTATGCAGACGTGCCGCAGATAACATGGACAAAGTTCCACAAACTATTTCTGGGAGAAAAGAAACGACGACTCGTTCTGATCGTTCGATGCTTTGAAGTCGTAAAAAGTCTCAGGAACGTCAGACTTTTTAAACAAGCGACTACTTTACTACCTTGAAACCAACCATTGTTTCCTGTATACGACGTGTGTTGTGCAAGCGAGTTTCGGAACACTAGTACCGTATTTCAAATGCTAAAAAAAGATATTGAGTTTTATAGAAAAAATGAACATGAAGGTTGTCATTAATCCAGGTTATAAAAGAGGTTAAAGAGCAAAGATGTGTAGAGTTCTAGGAAGACGTTTCACCACGAGATGGATGGATGGTTGGATGGATGGATGGATGGATGGATGGATGGTTGGATGGATGGATGGATGGATGGATGGATGGATGGATGGATGGATGGATGGATGGATGGATGGATGGATGGATGGATGGATGGATGGATGGATGGATGGATGGATGGATGGATGGATGGATGGATGGATGGATGGATGGATGGATGGATGGATGGATGGATAGATGGATGATGGAGGGAGGGGAGTGAGGGAGGGAGGGATGGATGGATGGATGGATGGATGGATGGATGGATGGAT
>JACEEU010000690.1:4382588-4442588 GCA_016630915.1 Callionymus lyra
ATACTTTTTTGAGTATTGTTTTGATTGTTAAAGCGCTTTGTGACCCTGGTCTGGAAAAGCACTCTATAAATAAATATTACTTACTTACTTACTTACTTCATCAGACCAGTACTAGTCATACCTGTCTATATAACGCCATCATTCTCGAGCGTTGAATCCTGACAGCGTGTTCTTCGGTGTACGATCCGAGCCTCGGTTCCCGAGCGAGTCTCCTGATGTGTCGGCGAGCGTCGCCTCTGAATGTTTCATGTGAGCAGCATGTGTGAGGAGTTGATCTGTGAGTCTGGAGGTCAAGGCGGGTTCACCCCGACACACCGGGAAGAGCGAGACGAGAGGGACTCTTGATGTCGGTCCTGTCGATGGCTCTCGCTCGAGGGAATATTCCGTCCTCGCTTCCATCTTCGCTTTGTCCGGCACCGACGGCAGACAAACGACGGCTCGGGGTCTCGGCTCACGTTCGCAATATGTTGTTTGGCGCCAAAGAGAAAGCGTGGAGGGATTCATCTGGAGAGAGGCCGGTGAGAATGAAAACCTCTCCGGGTGTGATTGATGATGTGTTTTCCAGGCGCAGGAGTCGCTTCCAGAGAAAGTTATAACAGCAGTGTTTGCAGCCATCTAGTGAGAGATGAGAGCTCGTGTTATTTTCTGCAGCACTGTTGTTCCACCGCTGGAGAGATCGCTCAAGTGGGCGACCATCGCTGATGACATCACTGAGGGCCTCGTCCTCACAGGAGGGAAAAGTTGGCTTTCCTGGAAAACTATAAACACAAGAAAGAAATAAAATACTATATCATTGAGTTCATCATGATGCCACGACATACTTTAGATAAGATTAAAGACACAATTAATTTACTGTTTGATAATAGTTGAGAGAAAGTTGTTGTTTTCCTAGTTTTACTCTAGGTTTTAAAATTTTTTTTTTTTCTAGGAAGAAGTCGCTCATACTTTTACCTTGTTTGACTTTCTCAAGGACGGAGTCGCTCTTACTTTAACCAAGTTTGATTTTTTTTAAGGAAGGAGTCGCTCATAGTTTAACCATGTTTAACTTTCTCAAGGAAGGAGTCACTCATAATTTAACCATGTTTAACTTTCTCAAGGAAGGAGTCACTCATAATTTAACCATGTTTAACTTAATCAAGGAAGGAAGTTTCTCATAATTTTAGACAAGGTTTGTTTTTTTTAAGGAAGGAAGTCGCTCATACTTTAACCATGTTTAGACTATTTCTCAGACCATGGGGGGAGTGCACTCCATAATTTAACCATGTTTAACTTTCTCAAGGAAGGAGTCGCTCATAACTTTAACCATGTTTAACTTTCTCAAGGAAGGAGTCGCTCATACTTTAACCATGTTTAACTTTCCAAAGGAAGGAGTCGCTCGTTTTAACCATGTTTAACTTTCTCAAGGAAGGAGTCGCTCATACTTTAACCATGTTTAACTTTCTCAAGGAAGGAGTCGCTCATACTTTAACCATGTTTAACTTTCTCAAGGAAGGAGTCGCTCATACTTTAACCATGTTTAACTTTCTCAAGGAAGGAGTCGCTCATACTTTAACCATGTTTAACTTTCTCAAGGAAGGAGTCGCTCATAATTTAACCATGTTTGATTTTCTCAAGGAAGGAGTCGCTCATACTTTAACCATGTTTAACTTTCTCAAGGAAGGAGTCGCTCATACTTTAACCATGTTTAACTTTCTCAAGGAAGGAGTCGCTCATACTTTAACCATGTTTAACTTTCTCAAGGAAGGAGTCGCTCATACTTTAACCATGTTTAACTTTCTCAAGGAAGGAGTCGCTCAAATTACTTTAACCATGTTTAACTTTCTCAAGGAAGGAGTCGCTCATAATTTAACCATGTTTAACTTTCTCAAGGAAGGAGTCGCTCACACTTTAACCATGTTTAACTTAATTAAGGGAGGAGTCGCTCATACTTTAACCATGTTTAACTTTCTCAAGGAAAGAGTCGCTCATATTTTAACCATGTTGGACTTTCTCAAGGAAGGAGTCGCTCATACTTTACCATGTTAAACTTAATCAAGGAAGGAGTCGCTCATACTTTAACCATGTTTGACTTTCTCAAGGAAGGAGTCGCTCATACTTTAACCATGTTTAACTTTCTCAAGGAAGGAGTCGCTCATACTTTAACCATGTTTGACTTTCTCAAGGAAGGAGTCGCTCATACTTTAACCATGTTTAACTTTCTCAAGGAAGGAGTCGCTCATACTTTAACCATGTTTGACTTTCTCAAGGAAGGAGTCGCTCATACTTTAACCATGTTTAACTTTCTCAAAGGAAGGAGTCGCTCATACTTTAACCATGTTTAACTTTCTCAAGGAAGGAGTCGCTCATACTTTAACCATGTTTAACTTTCTCAAGGAAGGAGTCGCTCATACTTTAACCATGTTTGACTTTCTCAAGGAAGGAGTCGCTCATACTTTAACCATGTTTAACTTTCTCAAGGAAGGAGTCGCTCATACTTTAACCATGTTTAACTTTCTCAAGGAAGGAGTCGCTCATACTTAAACCATGTTTAACTTTTTCAAGGAAGTAGTCGCTCATACTTAAACCATGTTTAACTTTCTCAAGGAAGTAGTCGCTCATACTTAAACCATGTTTAACTTTCTCAAGGAAGGAGTCGCTCATACTTTAACCATGTTTAACTTTCTCAAGGAAGGAGTCGCTCATACTTTAACCATGTTGGACTTTCTCAAGGAAGGAGTCGCTCATACTTTAACCATGTTGGACTTTCTCAAGGAAGGAGTCGCTCATACTTTAACCATGTCTTTAAACCATGTTTAACTTTTTCAAGGAAGGAGTCGCTCATACTTTAACCATCTTTAAAACTCTCGACATAGGAGTCTCTCATACTTTAACCATGTTTAACTTTCTCAAGGAAGTAGTCGCTGACGCTTTAATCATGTTTGATTTTGCGTCAAGTAATATGTATGTAACTTTTCAGCCAATGTTCATCTCAAAAAATCATCTTCATGTTGACTGATTCCTTAAATAAAGCCATTAGTGATGTCAATATTTTATTTTACAATTAAATAGTAATGCGATAATGTGAAGTGATGGTATTTTTCGGCTAACACTGTTTTTTAACAATTATTTGATCTTATATTTTGTTAGTGGCTATTAAAAGCTATTTTCTATGACGTCGGCTCGTAGTTGACGTCTGACCATTGAAAAGTAGCGTCATTACAAAGAACAAGAAGATAAAAAATAGGCTCCATGTCTTCACACAAATCTTAAGACCAGATTCACACAGATGCAGGTTTATGATCACAAAAACATCCTTCCATCTCCAGGTTAGGACCGTCCATTATGGGATGGCTCCGTCAAGCATTTAACAATAAGCTCAACCGGAGCCACTGGTTACCAAGGTTTCCCTGACCTGACCGGGTCCCGGGGACGCTTTTGTAAGACCCTCATCAGGGCGAGTGACACTCGGGAGGTCTGGAGTCACACATGGCAGACGAGGTGAGAGTGAAGGTCCATTTGTCCTCCTGTGGAGAAGTCACCTGTGAATTCCGCTGCTTGTTCTGACAAAACTCTCCCGCCTCGATGCCACACTTTGGTTTGGCCTCAGCGACACAGAAACTTGAAAAGTCACAGGTCGGCGTGTCTGATATCATGTCCGGTGTGAACGCCGGGTCGGACCGTTAGAAGGACTCGAAACCCCCCGAATGCCGATGAACCGTTTGTCTGGAGTTTGTTCATATATTAAGTGATCAGACGATTGAAGGATAAATAAACACAAGCTCCTGGGTCGGCCTCAAAGACAAAAGCACTCAGATGTTCTTTTATTAACCTTTTAAGTAGAGTCTGAAGTTCTACCGTGTCCTCTGTGGCGTACCGCAAGGGTCAGTATTAGGTCCGTAGTTTATTTTCTATGAATAATCTTCCTTTTGGGCAGATTTTTAACCCGTCACAATGTCTTTTTTTTACGCAAACGACACCCTTGTATACTTTTGAGACTCAAGAATGATCTAAAGCCCGCCCACTGAAAAAACATTTTTTTCTGGATATGAAATCTTGTTGAAATAACGACGCCCACTCTGCTGTGATTGGTCAAACACGGAGGTTTGTCACTGTCTGTCATGAATCTCTGGAAGTCTCCACCACCCAAGGGACTCGTTTTAGAAACAAAGCGGGCGTTATAACACCTGACTGGAGGAGGAGTGAAGCCATTATTACGTCATAATGGACTCTCGTAACCTCTCGTTCGTCCAGATTTCTGAGCAACTTTATAGAGTAATAAGTTCAAAACATGGTCATGGTCATGATCATATATACTGTATATATGTATATATATATATATATAAAATATATATTATTTGTTATAGATAGTTTAACTTACATCCAAACCTTTTACCGGCATGAGTCATTTTTACGTCCCAATGGACTCCGCTCTCGTAACCTCTCGTTTGTCCAGATTTCAGGGCAACTTTATAAAGTAATAAGTTGAAAACATGGTCATGATGAGGGACTATATATATATATATATATATAGAGAGAGAGAGAGAGAGAGAGAGAGAGAGAGAGAGAGAGAGAGAGAGAGAGAGAGAGAACTTATTACTGTTTTGAACTTATTACTGATTACAAATTTATATTATTTGTTATAGATTTTTTAACTTACATTCAAACCTTTTAATGGCACGAGTACTTGGCAAATTTGTTGTTCTTTATCTTACGAAAAGTTACTTTCCTCACCAACTAGTAACAGTTACAAAGTACCTTAGTTAAAGTACCACTGGTCTCGGTAGATGAAGCCTCAACGATAATACAGAGTAAAGAGCGAGCTGCTGTGGCTGCAGGCGAAGATTTCCCAACAAACACTTCCTGTAACAAGTCGTACAAGATGTCGTGGCTCCCGCATTACAGCAAGATAAATAAAGATGAGAAAGTATTGATCATCATGTAGCTCTGAAGAAAAGCAGGATAATCACACATCATCTGCTTGTTTTTCTCTTTAGGCTGCTTTCAGGATGTTGAATGTGATAGTTCATGAATGTCCTTGATGATTTCGCCATCGATTTTCTCCGCAGCCCACGACTGATTTGCTTTTGATGAGCCAGTGAGTAATTCCAGTTTGGATGTGTTGACTGGGGATGATGGGGTTACGCTAAAGAGAAGGTGGAGAGAGCGCTCGCTCACGTCGGTAGCAAAAGAGAAAACACTTTTTCTTTCACAACTTGTGATGATGAAAGGACGACTGAGATGCACGTGTCAGGGCTGAGAGGTTGTCTAGAGGGTCAAACTCCTGGTTTAATAAACTTATTTTTCATCTAAAGTCAGAGCATCTTCTAATATAAACAGTACTATTGTTGTAATATTGCTGCAGTAGTTAAACCTGGTCAGCAGAGTGAGCAAGTCATGGCTCTTTTTTTTTTTTTTTTTTTTTGGACTCACCTCCGAGAGTTAGAAGAGTTGAAGATACCGCCTAACTTATGGTGCAGCATACAGTGAACTCCCATAATGCCTTTCTACACAATGGTCGCTACAATACTTTATTTCAATTCTACGTCTATATTGCGTCATAGGTCATCGACATTTGTGATTGGTTGGCTGGGCGGCAGAGCATCATGGGAGCTGTTCAGGTCACATTACCAGAGGATTGTAGAGAGAGAAAAATGTTGAATACATTCCATTATATTGACTTTATTAATCTATATGCAGATATTTATTGGGTTATTGTGATGATTATTAACCGATGGTTACAAACAACAACGAGTTTTAAACAACCCTTTCTTCTTTGTGTGTGTAGTATGTGTTTGTTCATGTGTATGTTTGTGCCAGCTTGTTAATGTCAGTGTGTTTGTGCATGCGTATTTTTGTTTGTGTTAGTGTGTGTGTTTGTGCATGTTTGTGTTTATCCATTGTTCATGTCAGTGTGTGTTTGTGCATGCGTATTTTTGTTTGTGTTAGTGTGTGTGTTTGTGCATGTTTGTGTTTATTTGTGCATGTTAGTGTGTGTTTGTGCATGTGTATGTTTGTGCATGTTAGTGTGTGTGTGTTGTGCATGTTAGTGTGTATGTACGTGTGTCTTTTTATGTGTGTTAGTGTGTTTTTGCATGTGTGTTTTTGTGCATGTATGTGTTTGTGCCAGCCTGTTAGTGTTGGTGTGTTTATTTTGCATTTTGATTTTGCATGTGTGTGTGTGTTATTGTGTATGTGTATGTGTGTTTTTCAAGCTTCCATCTACTGATTAATGAATTTCCAACCAGACATTGATGGAAAATAAACGTATAACGATCTAGAACCCATTAAAATAATGTATTTTATATCTTTAAATACAAAATATATTTCTGCTTTATACTCATTATACTTTGAACTCCTAATACTTAGTGATATAATCACATAAATAAATACTAGAATTCAAGTAATCCTTCTTAAGGTTGGTGCAAAACCTGATCTGAAACATTTTTTTTTCTAAATTATTTATCGCATTTTCTTGTTTTCATCTATAATTTTACTTTTTAAAATCCATTAATAATTCTTCTTCTTCTTTCCTGGAAGACATGAGTTGAGGTTATGAAGTGAAATTCAACTGATTTTACATCCACAACCACATTTTCTGTTATATTCCATACATGGGATTAACATTATGACTACGATCTGCAAGTAAATTAAGTAATTTATATTTGTAGAGCACTTTTCTAGACCAGGGTCAGAAAGTGCTTTAACAATCTAAAACAATACACAGTTAAAATATATATTAAGTTTAAAAAAAAAAAAAAAAAACACAGGTCCCCCAGAAAAACAGGAAAAGCACAAATAAAAATGTTCTTAAGAAGTTTCTGAAGGAGTCAGTAGATCATCAAACACAGAGATGGTTCCAAAGCTTAGGAGCAACAGTCTGGAAGGATTTCTCTCCTCTGGTCCTGAAGCGTGTTCAGGAACCATCAGTAGATTCTGATCCACAGACCTCAGAGCCCGAGCTGGGGTGTAAGTCTGGATCAGATCACTGATGGAAGGTCTGACCATGAATAGATCTGAAAGTAAGAACCAGAATTTTAAAGTTGATCCTGAAAGAAACTGGCAGCCAGTGAAGAGTTTTAAGGATCAGAGAAATGTGAGTTCTTCTACTAGAGCAACTCAGAATTCTGGCTGCAGAGTTTTGTATGAACTGCAGGCGAGACACATCCTTCTTGTTTAGACACCAAAATAAACGGTTACAATAGTCCAGACGTAACTACATCGTATTAAAATACAAAGTATATTTCTGGACAATTTAAAATATATTAATTTAATGTAATGTCTTGTAATTTTTTGGGATATTCAGAGCCAGTTTCTATAAAAACAATAAAAATGTTTTAAGAGCAGCATGGAAACAGTAAGATCAACCTAAAAGTGCTTCCGGCAAATTATTTTAGAATTTAAACCAAAAAACTGTTGAGTCATTTTGACAAAATAAGTTAAAACTTTTATTCCGTGTCCAGTAAAAAAATGAAACATGTTTTCATTTTCTAATGATTTGCCCAAGGATTTTGGATTTTGCACAAAAGACTTCGAACAGGATTTATTGCATCACATGGAAAGTAGTTGTACCTTAGTTGTAGTGGATACAACACGTGTGTGTGTGTGTGTGTGTGTGTGTGTGTGTGTGTGTTTGTGTGTGTGTGTGTGTGTGTATATCTCAACACAAATCATCAAGGTTTTCATCGACACTTCAGTCCTTTTTTTTTTTACAAACTTTTTCTTCTTCTTGCAGAGAAAAGTCCAAACAGTTGATCAATGGCTGGTATTTTTCTCCGGATGATTCTCTGGCACTCGCTGCTCCCCGAAGACACAAAAAAAGCCTCCATTGAATGTTTGAATCCTTTTAAAGTGTAGAATGTGAATGTCGCTCCACGTCCTTCATGAATTCAACATTGATTTTTTTTCTCCATGAAGCAGTTTTTCCTCGGGCGATGTGCCAGCGGCGGCTACAGGTAGCTGGTTCGACCAGGTGGCAGTAAAAGTGAAAACTGCCTTTTTTATTCGTCACATAATCTCAGAGATGAAAGACATGAAAGAGGAAAAATCAGGTGGAATTATCGATTCTTGTGTTAATGGATGCACCGGAGATGTTTTATTGACTTTTATGTATATGTTCCACTGTCTGTTCTTCACAGACATCATCTGGTTTTATGTATATGTTCTACTGTCTGTTCTTCACTCACATCATCTGGTTTTATGTATATGTTCTACTGTCTGTTCTTCACACACATCATCTGGTTTTATGTATATGTTCTACTGTCTGTTCTTCACACACATCATCTGGTTTTATGTATATGTTCCACTGTCTGTTCTTCACACACATCATCTGGTTTTATGTATATGTTCCACTGTCTGTTATTCACACATCATCTGGTTTTATGTATATGTTCCACTGTCTGTTCTTCACACACATCATCTGGTTTTATGTATATGTTCTACTGTCTGTTCTTCACAACATCACATCATCTGGTTTTATGTATATGTTCTACTGTCTGTTCTTCACACACATCATCTGGTTTTATGTATATGTTCTACTGTCTGTTCTTCACACACATCATCTGGTTTTATGTATATGTTCTACTGTCTGTTCTTCACTCACATCATCTGGTTTTATGTATATGTTCTACTGTCTGTTCTTCACTCACATCATCTGGTTTTATGTATATGTTCCACTGTCTGTTCTTCACAGACATCATCTGGTTTTATGTATATGTTCTACTGTCTGTTCTTCACAGACATCACCTGGTTTTATGTATATGTTCTACTGTCTGTTCTTCACAGACATCACCTGGTTTTATGTATATGTTCCACTGTCTGTTCTTCACACACATCATCTGGTTTTATGTATATGTTCTACTGTCTGTTCTTCACACACATCATCTGGTTTTATGTATATGTTCCACTGTCTGTTCTTCACAGACATCACCTGGTTTTATGTATATGTTCCACTGTCTGTTCTTCACACACATCATCTGGTTTTATGTATATGTTCTACTGTCTGTTCTTCACACACATCATCTGGTTTTATGTATATGTTCTACTGTCTGTTCTTCACAGACATCACCTGGTTTTATGTATATGTTCCACTGTCTGTTCTTCACACACATCATCTGGTTTTATGTATATGTTCTACTCTCTGTTCTTCACACACATCATCTGGTTTTATGTATATGTTCCACTGTCTGTTCTTCACACACATCATCTGGTTTTATATATATGTTCCACTGTCTGTTCTTCACACACATCATCTTGTTTTATGTATATGTTCTACTGTCTGTTCTTCACACATCATCTGGTTTTATGTATATGTTCCACTGTCTGTTCTTCACACACATCATCTGGTTTTATGTATATGTTCTACTGTCTGTTCTTCACACACATCATCTGGTTTTATGTATATGTTCCACTGTCTGTTCTTCACACATCATCTGGTTTTATGTATATGTTCCTGCTGTTCTTCACCACATCATCTGGTTTTATGTAATGTTCTATGTTGTCTTCAACTCTACATCTGGTTTTATGTATATGTTCCACTGTCTGTTCTTCACACACATCATCTGGTTTTATGTATATGTTCTACTGTCTGTTCTTCACACACATCATCTGGTTTTATGTATATGTTCCACTGTCTGTTCTTCACACATCATCTGGTTTTATGTATATGTTCCACTGTCTGTTCTTCACACACATCATCTGGTTTTATGTATATGTTCCTCTGTCTGTTCTTCACACACATCATCTGGTTTTATGTATATGTTCCTCTGTCTGTTCTTCACACACATCATCTGGTTTTATGTATATGTTCCTACTGTCTGTTCTTCACACACATCATCTGGTTTTATGTATATGTTCCTCTGTCTGTTCTTCACACACATCATCTGGTTTTATGTATATGTTCTACTGTCTGTTCTTCACACACATCATCTGGTTTTATGTATATGTTCCACTGTCTGTTCTTCACACACATCATCTGGTTTTATGTATATGTTCCACTGTCTGTTCTTCACACACATCATCTGGTTTTATGTATATGTTCCACTGTCTGTTCTTCACACACTCATCTGGTTTTATGTATATGTTCCACTGTCTGTTCTTCACACACATCATCTGGTTTTATGTATATGTTCCACTGTCTGTTCTTCACACACATCATCTGGTTTTATGTATATGTTCCACTGTCTGTTCTTCACACATCATCTGGTTTTATGTATATGTTCCACTGTCTGTTCTTCACACACATCATCTGGTTTTATGTATATGTTCCACTGTCTGTTCTTCACACACATCATCTGGTTTTATGTATATGTTCCACTGTCTGTTCTTCACACACATCATCTGGTTTTATGTATATGTTCTACTGTCTGTTCTTCACAGACATCATCTGGTTTTATGTATATGTTCTACTGTCTGTTCTTCACACACATCATCTGGTTTTATGTATATGTTCCACTGTCTGTTCTTCACACACTCATCTGGTTTTATGTATATGTTCTACTGTCTGTTCTTCACACACATCATCTGGTTTTATGTATATGTTCTACTGTCTGTTCTTCACACACATCATCTGGTTTTATGTATATGTTCCACTGTCTGTTCTTCACACACATCATCTGGTTTTATGTATATGTTCCACTGTCTGTTCTTCACACACATCATCTGGTTTTATGTATATGTTCCACTGTCTGTTCTTCACACACATCATCTGGTTTTATGTATATGTTCCACTGTCTGTTCTTCACACACATCATCTGGTTTTATGTATATGTTCTACTGTCTGTTCTTCACACACATCATCTGGTTTTATGTATATGTTCTACTGTCTGTTCTTCACACATCATCTGGTTTTATGTATATGTTCTACTGTCTGTTCTTCACACACATCATCTGGTTTTATGTATATGTTCCACTGTCTGTTCTTCACACACATCATCTGGTTTTATGTATATGTTCTACTGTCTGTTCTTCACACACATCATCTGGTTTTATGTATATGTTCCACTGTCTGTTCTTCACACACATCATCTGGTTTTATAGTATATGTTCCACTGTCTGTTCTTCACACACATCATCTGGTTTTATGTATATGTTCCACTGTCTGTTCTTCACACACATCATCTGGTTTTATGTATATGTTCCACTGTCTGTTCTTCACACACATCATCTGGTTTTATGTATATGTTCTACTGTCTGTTCTTCACACACATCATCTGGTTTTATGTATATGTTCCACTGTCTGTTCTTCACACACATCATCTGGTTTTATGTATATGTTCTACTGTCTGTTCTTCACACACATCATCTGGTTTTATGTATATGTTCCACTGTCTGTTCTTCACACACATCATCTGGTTTTATGTATATGTTCCACTGTCTGTTCTTCACACACTCATCTGGTTTTATGTATATGTTCCACTGTCTGTTCTTCACACACATCATCTGGTTTTATGTATATGTTCCACTGTCTGTTCTTCACACACATCATCTGGTTTTATGTATATGTTCCACTGTCTGTTCTTCACACACATCATCTGGTTTTATGTATATGTTCCACTGTCTGTTCTTCACACACATCATCTGGTTTTATGTATATGTTCCACTGTCTGTTCTTCACACACATCATCTGGTTTTATGTATATGTTCCACTGTCTGTTCTTCACACACATCATTCTGGTTTTATGTATATGTTCCACTGTCTGTTCTTCACACACATCATCTGGTTTTATGTATATGTTCTACTGTCTGTTCTTCACACACATCATCTGGTTTTATGTATATGTTCCACTGTCTGTTATTCACACATCATCTGGTTTTATGTATATGTTCTACTGTCTGTTCTTCACACACATCATCTGGTTTATGTATATGTTCTACTGTCTGTTCTTCACACACATCATCTGGTTTTATGTATATGTTCCACTGTCTGTTCTTCACACACATCATCTGGTTTTATGTATATGTTCTACTGTCTGTTCTTCACACACATCATCTGGTTTTATGTATATGTATTCTATGTCTGTTCTTCACACACATCATCTGGTTTTATGTATATGTTCCACTGTCTGTTCTTCACACACATCATCTGGTTTTATGTATATGTTCACTGTCTGTTCTTCACACATCATTGGTTTTATGTATATGTTCCACTGTCTGTTCTTCACATTCTTCAGTGCACACATCATCTGGTTTTATGTATATGTTCCACTGTCTGTTCTTCACACACATCATCTGGTTTTATGTATATGTTCCACTGTCTGTTCTTCACACACATCATCTGGTTTTATGTATATGTTCCACTGTCTGTTCTTCACACACATCATCTGGTTTTATGTATATGTTCCACTGTCTGTTCTTCACACACATCATCTGGTTTTATGTATATGTTCCACTGTCTGTTCTTCACACACATCATCTGGTTTTATGTATATGTTCCACTGTCTGTTCTTCACACACATCATCTGGTTTTATGTATATGTTCCACTGTCTGTTCTTCACACACATCATCTGGTTTTATGTATATGTTCTACTGTCTGTTCTTCACACACATCATCTGGTTTTATGTATATGTTCTACTGTCTGTTCTTCACACACATCATCTGGTTTTATGTATATGTTCCACTGTCTGTTCTTCACACACATCATCTGGTTTTATGTATATGTTCTACTGTCTGTTCTTCACACACATCATCTGGTTTTATGTATATGTTCCACTGTCTGTTCTTCACACACATCATCTGGTTTTATGTATATGTTCCACTGTCTGTTCTTCACACACATCATCTGGTTTTATGTATATGTTCCACTGTCTGTTCTTCACACACATCATCTGGTTTTATGTATATGTTCCACTGTCTGTTCTTCACACACATCGATCTGGTTTTATGTATATGTTCCACTGTCTGTTCTTCACACACATCATCTGGTTTTATGTATATGTTCCACTGTCTGTTCTTCACACACATCATCTGGTTTTATGTATATGTTCCTCTGTCTGTTCTTCACACACATCATCTGGTTTTATGTATATGTTCCACTGTCTGTTCTTCACCACATCATCTGGTTTTATGTATATGTTCCTCTGTCTGTTCTTCACACACATCATCTGGTTTTATGTATATGTTCCTCTGTCTGTTCTTCACACACATCATCTGGTTTTATGTATATGTTCCACTGTCTGTTCTTCACACACATCATCTGGTTTTATGTATATGTTCCACTGTCTGTTCTTCACACAATCATCTGGTTTTATGTATATGTTCCACTGTCTGTTCTTTCACACATCATCGGTTTTATGTATATGTTCTACTGTGTTCTTCACATCATCTGGTTTTATGTATATGTTCCACTGTCTGTTCTTCACACACATCATCTGGTTTTATGTATATGTTCCACTGTCTGTTCTTCACACACATCATCTGGTTTTATGTATATGTTCCACTGTCTGTTCTTCACACACATCATCTGGTTTTATGTATATGTTCCACTGTCTGTTCTTCACACACATCATCTGGTTTTATGTATGTTCCACTGTCTGTTCTTCACACACATCATCTGGTTTTATGTATATGTTCCACTGTCTGTTCTTCACACACATCATCTGGTTTTATGTATATGTTCCACTGTCTGTTCTTCACACACATCATCTGGTTTTATGTATATGTTCCACTGTCTGTTCTTCACACACATCATCTGGTTTTATGTATATGTTCTACTGTCTGTTCTTCACACACATCATCTGGTTTTATGTATATGTTCCACTGTCTGTTCTTCACACATCATGGTTAGTAAGCCACGTCTGTTCTTCACACACATCATGCTGGTTTTATGTATATGTTCTACTGTCTGTTCTTCACACACATCATCTGGTTTTATGTATATGTTCCACTGTCTGTTCTTCACACACATCATCTGGTTTTATGTATATGTTCCCTCTGTCTGTTCTTCACACACATCATCTGGTTTTATGTATATGTTCTACTGTCTGTTCTTCACACACATCATCTGGTTTTATGTATATGTTCTACTGTCTGTTCTTCACACACATCATCTGGTTTTATGTATATGTTCCACTGTCTGTTCTTCACACACATCATCTGGTTTTATGTATATGTTCCACTGTCTGTTCTTCACACACATCATCTGGTTTTATGTATATGTTCTACTGTCTGTTCTTCACACATCATCTGGTTTTATGTATATGTTCTACTGTCTGTTCTTCACACACATCATCTGGTTTTATGTATATGTTCCACTGTCTGTTCTTCACACACATCATCTGGTTTTATGTATATGTTCTACTGTCTGTTCTTCACACACATCATCTGGTTTTATGTATATGTTCCACTGTCTGTTCTTCACACACATCATCTGGTTTTATGTATATGTTCCACTGTCTGTTCTTCACACACATCATCTGGTTTTATGTATATGTTCTACTGTCTGTTCTTCACACACATCATCTGGTTTTATGTATATGTTCCACTGTCTGTTCTTCACACACATCATCTGGTTTTATGTATATGTTCTACTGTCTGTTCTTCACACACATCATCTGGTTTTATGTATATGTTCCACTGTCTGTTCTTCACACACATCATCTGGTTTTATGTATATGTTCCACTGTCTGTTCTTCACACACATCATCTGGTTTTATGTATATGTTCTACTGTCTGTTCTTCACACACATCATCTGGTTTTATGTATATGTTCCACTGTCTGTTCTTCACACACATCATCTGGTTTTATGTATATGTTCCACTGTCTGTTCTTCACACACATCATCTGGTTTTATGTGTATGTTCTACTGTCTGTTCTTCACACACATCATCTGGTTTTATGTATATGTTCTACTGTCTGTTCTTCACACACATCATCTGGTTTTATGTATATGTTCTACTGTCTGTTCTTCACACACATCATCTGGTTTTATGTATATGTTCTACTGTCTGTTCTTCACACACATCATCTGGTTTTATGTATATGTTCTACTGTCTGTTCTTCACACACATCATCTGGTTTTATGTATATGTTCTACTGTCTGTTCTTCACACACATCATCTGGTTTTATGTATATGTTCCACTGTCTGTTCTTCACACACATCATCTGGTTTTATGTATATGTTCCACTGTCTGTTCTTCACACACATCATCTGGTTTTATGTATATGTTCCACTGTCTGTTCTTCACACACATCATCTGGTTTTATGTATATGTTCCACTGTCTGTTCTTCACACACATCATCTGGTTTTATGTATATGTTCCACTGTCTGTTCTTCACACACATCATCTGGTTTTATGTATATGTTCCACTGTCTGTTCTTCACACACATCATCTGGTTTTATGTATATGTTCTACTGTCTGTTCTTCACACACATCATCTGGTTTTATGTATATGTTCCACTGTCTGTTCTTCACACACATCATCTGGTTTTATGTATATGTTCCACTGTCTGTTCTTCACACACATCATCTGGTTTTATGTATATGTTCCACTGTCTGTTCTTCACACACATCATCTGGTTTTATGTATATGTTCCACTGTCTGTTCTTCACACACATCATCTGGTTTTATGTATATGTTCTACTGTCTGTTCTTCACACACATCATCTGGTTTTATGTATATGTTCCACTGTCTGTTCTTCACACACATCATCTGGTTTTATGTATATGTTCCACTGTCTGTTCTTCACACACATCATCTGGTTTTATGTATATGTTCTACTGTCTGTTCTTCACACACATCATCTGGTTTTATGTATATGTTCTACTGTCTGTTCTTCACACACATCATCTGGTTTTATGTATATGTTCCACTGTCTGTTCTTCACACACATCATCTGGTTTTATGTATATGTTCCACTGTCTGTTCTTCACACACATCATCTGGTTTTATGTATATGTTCCACTGTCTGTTCTTCACACACATCATCTGGTTTTATGTATATGTTCCACTGTCTGTTCTTCACACACATCATCTGGTTTTATGTATATGTTCCACTGTCTGTTCTTCACACACATCATCTGGTTTTATGTATATGTTCCACTGTCTGTTCTTCACACACATCATCTGGTTTTTATGTATATGTTCCTCTGTCTGTTCTTTCACACACATCATCTGGTTTTTGTTATCGGTTTTATGTATATGTTCTACTGTCTGTTCTTCACACACATCATCTGGTTTTATGTATATGTTCCACTGTCTGTTCTTCACACACATCATCTGGTTTTATGTATATGTTCCACTGTCTGTTCTTCACACACATCATCTGGTTTTATGTATATGTTCCACTGTCTGTTCTTCACACACATCATCTGGTTTTTATGTATATGTTCTACTGTCTGTTCTTCAACATCATCTGGTTTTATGTATATGTTCCACTGTCTGTTCTTCACACACATCATCTGGTTTTATGTATATGTTCCACTGTCTGTTCTTCACACACATCATCTGGTTTTATGTATATGTTCCACTGTCTGTTCTTCACACACATCATCTGGTTTTATGTATATGTTCCACTGTCTGTTCTTCACACACATCATCTGGTTTTATGTATATGTTCTACTGTCTGTTCTTCACTGTGTTTTAACACATCATCTGGTTTTATGTATATGTTCTTGTCTGTTCTTCCGTATCGGTTTTATGTAAGTCACTGTCTGTTCTTCGCACACATCATCTGGTTTTATGTTTATGTTCTCTCTGTCTGTTCTTCACACACATCATCTGGTTTTTATGTATATGTTCCTCTGTCTGTTCTTCACACTCATCATCTTGGTTTTATGTAGGGGCTAAAATTCTGGTTTTATGTATATGTTCCTCTGTCTGTTCTTCACACACATCATCTGGTTTTATGTATATGTTCCACTGTCTGTTCTTCACACACATCATCTGGTTTTATGTATATGTTCTACTGTCTGTTCTTCACACACATCATCTGGTTTTATGTATATGTTCTACTGTCTGTTCTTCACACACATCATCTGGTTTTATGTATATGTTCTACTGTCTGTTCTTCACACACATCATCTGGTTTTATGTATATGTTCCACTGTCTGTTCTTCACACACATCATCTGGTTTTATGTATATGTTCTACTGTCTGTTCTTCACACATATCATCTGGTTTTATGTATATGTTCTACTGTCTGTTCTTCACACACATCATCTGGTTTTATGTATTTCACTTGTTCTTCACACATATCATCTGGTTTTAACACTTTGGTAACATTTTGGTATAATTTGAGAATACGACGTATTAACCAGAGTAAGTGTAAGAAGAAGAGAATTTAATAAGACATATGGTCGTCGCACAACTTTCCTTCACTGATGGCGAGTTACCATCTGATCCCTGGAGCGTGTCGACACACACACAAAAATGAACACACGTACACATGTAAGCACACACACAGATGCCCACACATGCATACACACACAAAACAGACATGCACAAACCCACACATATGCACGCACACACAAACGCATGCACACACATGCACACAGAAACATACACACAACATTCCCTATGTACATACAAAAATGTACACCCGCATTCACAAACAATCACACACATGAGGACGGACATGCACATATGTACACACACACACACAGATGCAAACACACAGATGCACACACACAAACCACAGACACACATACACCTGCATGCACAAACAAACAAACACATGCGAAAACAAACACAATGTACCAATGTAACGATTGGAAGGTTCGAAGCCTCAACTGTTAGTGAATCTTCAACAGATTTCAAGATCCAGATGGATCTTTTTCATTGTTATAATTTGACTTTATCTGATAAAAATAACAATTATAAAATAGATAGTATAGAAAGTGTAAAATTATAAAAAAAAAAAAAAGTGTGCAACACTACAAGTTAAAAAACACACACTTATTTACATTTAGCCTAAATTGTAAGTGAATCTTCAACAGATTTCAAGATCCAGATGGATCTTTTTTAATTGTTATTTCGACTTTTATCAATTTCCATTCATTTTGAATTCATATTTTTCAATTCTATCACCTATTAATACAGATTTGAACTCAAAACTAAAGAAAAAAGTGGAAAAAACGTACTGAAGTTTAGATCAAGAGCTCAATATTCATTAGGAAAAAAGTCATTTCCAGCAGATTGAAGAGAGAATATTCGTTAATCTCTCGAAGGATGAAGGCGTTCACGAGTTCCTGTCGATCCGTCGGTGAAGTTTGAAGACGTTAAACTCCTGAAAAGGTGAAGAGATGAAGGTGAAGACGAGGCCCGAGACTCTCCCCTGTGCAGGACAGGAGGCCTGGTTACCATGGCGATGCAGTATTTCACCAGAATTGCACATATTGATTTGCAGAGGCGTCAACGGCCGAGCAGGAGTGAGAAGAAAATGTGTGTGTGTGTGTGTGTGTGTGTGTGTGTGTGTCGGGGGGATGGGCTTCAGGGGAGAAGGACCAGAGGTTGACGTGTGATCACCGCACAATGGCACTAGTTACACACAGATACACAAATGCATTCAGAGTTTCCAGCATCTTTGGAGTTGGAGGTGTTTGTTTCTGCTGGAGCAGCTGGAGCAGCTGGAGCAGCCTCGGCCTGAATCCACACGTTATTCCTGGGCGCTCTCGACGTTTTAATCAATACCGGGGCCACATGAAAAAGTGTCTCCTAAAGCCGGCAGAAGACCAGGAGCTCCGGGGGCTGTGATGTAATCAGAAGGACGAAGACCAGAGTCGCTGCAGACCATAATGACCCGCCGGCATGTCGGGGACGTCAGGAGCTCACGTTTAATATGAAGGAATGTTGTTCGGACTGGATTAAGATTTGTGTGTTTGTTTGTGTGTGTGTGTGTATGTGAGTGTGCAGGTGTGTTTTCTGTGCGTGTGTGTGTGTGTGTGTGTGTGTGTCTGTGTGTGTGTGTGTGGGGGTGTGTGTGTGTGTGTGGGGTGTGTGTGTGTGTGTGTGTGTGTGTGTGTGTGTGTGTGTGTGTGTGTGTGTGTGTGTGTGTGACTATGTGTGCGTGTGAGGTGTGTGTAGGTGTACAGGTGTGTGTGTGTTTGTGCATGTTTATGTAAGCGTGCGTGTGTGTGCAATGTGTGTGTGTCTATGTGTGTGTGCGTTTGTCCATGTGTGAGTGCCCGTGTGTGTGTGTGTGTGTGTGTGGTGTGTGTGTGTGTGTGTGTGTGTGTGCGTTTGTCCATGTGTGAGTGCCCGTGTGTGTGTGTGTGTGTGTGTGTGTGTGTGTGTGTGTGTGTGTGTGTGTGTGTGTGTGTGTGTGCATACGTGTGGGGTGTGTGGTGTCGTGGGGGTGGGGGGGGGGTGGGGGGGGTGTGTGTGGGGGGGGGGGTGGGTGATTGCGTGTGTTGTGGTGTGTGTGTGTGTGTGTGTGTGTGTGTGTGTGTGTGTGTGTGTGTGTGTGTGTGTGTGTGTGTGTGTGTGTGTGTGCGTACGTGATTGCGAGTGTGTGTCTGTGTGTGTGTGTGTGTGTGTGTGTGTGTGTCCCAATATATTGACTTAAAATGATTTTATCATCTTCCAGTTTAATAATAATTCAAATAATCACAAGATAATCCCAGAGTAATAATACGATCAATCAGTAACATCAATAAAATCATATTTTACTAAATATCAAATCAATATGGTGGTCAATGATGGAAGAAAATGATGTATTGTGATGTAAATGAACAATTCACCAGGAAGGAAATCAACTATTATAAGAGAAGGTTATGTTGACCAGTTGTTGTTTTATTTCTTGCAGATTTATGAAGCATTTTAAGACTCTGGTCTCACAAGTTCTTCTCCTTCTCTGTCATGAATCAAACGTCGTAAAATGAACCACCTTGTCGTAAAAATACCATGATTATTGAACACATGGCAGCAATGAAATGACCTCAATCACAACTGTATACTGACATGACCTGAAGGATGGATGGATGGATAGATGGATGGATGGATGGATGGATGGATGGATGGATGGATGGATGGATGGATGGATGGATGGATGGATGGATGGATGGATGGATGGATGGATGGATGGATGGATGGATGGATGGATGGATGGATGGATGGATGGATGGATGGATGGATGGATGGATGGATGGATGGATGGATGGATGGATGGATGGATGGATGGAAGGATGGAAGGATGGATGGATGGACAGACGGATGGACGGACGGACGGATGAAAGGATGGATGGATGGATGGATGGATGGATGGATGGATGGATGGATGGATGGATGGATGGATGGATGGATGGATGGATGGATGGATGGATGGATGGATGGATGGATGGATGGATGGATGGATGGATGGATGGATGGATGGATGGATGGATGGATGGATGGATGGATGGATGGATGGATGGATGGATGGATGGATGGATGGATGGATGGATGGATGGATGGATGGATGGATGGATGGATGGATGGATGGAAGGATGGATGGATGGACGGACGGATGGACGGATGGACGGATGAAAGGATGGATGGATGGATGGATGGATGGATGGATGGATGGATGGATGGATGGATGGATGGATGGATGGATGGATGGATGGATGGATGGATGGATGGATGGATGGATGGATGGATGGATGGATGGATGGATGGATGGATGGATGGATGGATGGATGGATGGATGGATGGATGGATGGATGGATGGATGGACGGACGGACGGATGGATGGATGGATGGATGGATGGATGATTGGACGGACGGATGGATGGATGGACGGACGGACGGACAGACGGATGAAAGGATGGATGGATGGATGGACAGACAGCGGACAGAAGGAAGAAAGGATAGAAGGATGGATGGATGGATGGACAGACGGATGGACAGACGGATGGAAGGATATGGAATGATGGACAGACGGACGGACAGAGGTATAGAAAGATGGATGGATGGACAGACGGACGGACAGAGGTATAGAAAGATGGATGGATGGACAGACGGACGGACAGACGGATATATAGATGGATAGATCGATGGTTTTTCACTCAGTGTGATTTAGTAAAAACCTGAAACTCCTCAAACATAGTAAAGTACGAGAGAAACGCTTGTGTTTGAACATTTGTCTCGAAAGACGATGATAATCTGAGACGTAACAAGAGATTATCAGGGATTTGAAGACGTCGTCGTCTGAGGCTGAAGCGTCTCTGGAGGACAAACAAACAAACTGTGAAATGTTTGTGGTATTTCTGCGAGAGACTGGAGGCCATCAGGGGATGAAACCGTTTGAAGAGCCGCGAGGACGCCGGTGCCGAAAATTCCTCCAGCGCCGTTTGAAAACTGTAATCCTGGCCCGAAAGGTCAAAAGTCTCAGCAGGTTTTCTTCATTCGTGTCTTTGTGCTGCCGGTTTAAAAACCCAGAACACGCTTTGTAGTTCGTTCAAAGAGCAACACGAGGGGTCTGTGAGGGGATTAGTCGAATGATGGCGGCGTCCACGTGCGCGCTCACGTGCACGCTCACGTGCACGCTCCCTTGTTGTTGTTGTTCTTCAAATGAAAACCTTGTTCAGTCTCTTCCACGTAACAGTATCCAAGTGAGTTTATTCTTACGTTCATACTTACACTCATTCTTACGTTCGTACTTACATTTATTCTTACGTTCATACTTACATTCATTCTTACGTTCATACTTACATTCATTCTTACGTTCATACTTAGGTTCATACTTACGTTCATACTTACATTCATTCTTACGTTCATTCTTACATTCATTCTTACGTTCATACTTGAATTCATTCTTATGTTCATGCTTACATTTATTCTTACGTTCATTCTTACATTCATTCTTACGTTCATACTTACATTCATTCTTATTCATTCATTCTTACGTTCATACTTACATTTATTCTTATGTTCATACTTACATTCATTCTTACGTTCATACTTACATTCATTCTTACGTTCATACTTACATTGGTTCTTACGTTCATACTTACATTCATTCTTACGTTCATACTTACATTGGTTCTTACGTTCATACTTACATTTATTCTTACGTTCATTCTTACATTCATTCTTACGTTCATACTTACATTCATTCTTACGTTCATACTTACATTCATTCTTACGTTCATGCTTACATTCATTCTAGGCTCATACTTACATTCATTCTTACGTTCTATACTTACATTCATTCTTGTTCATTCATTACATTCATTCTTCATTCGTATCTTACATTCATTCTTACGTTCATACTTACATTCATTCTTACGTTCATACTTACATTGGTTCTTACGTTCATACTTACATTCATTCTTACGTTCATACTTACATTCATTCTTACGTTCATACTTACATTCATTCTTACGTTCATACTTACATTCATTCTTACATTCATTCTTACGTTCATACTTACATTCATTCTTACGTTCATACTTACATTCATTCTTACGTTCATACTGTTCATACTTACATTCATTCTTACGTTCATACTTACATTCTATTCTTACGTTCACATACTTACATTCATTCTTACGTTCATACTTACATTATATTCTTACGTTCATACTTCACATTCATTCTTACTATCATCAACTTACCAGAGTCAAGTACTGGACAATACTACACATATATACTTGTTACTTACACTATCACAACACCAGAGTCACATGCTGGACCACAACTTGTGCACAACATATTACTACGAACATATCTACACATCTACCCTCATACTACACTGTTGTTATCACACTATCACACCATCAGAGTCACAGTACTGTTTGAGAATACTTACACATATATACTTGTTACTACACTATCCACAACACCAGAGTCAAGTACTCGACAATACTACACATATATCCTTGTTACTACACTATCACAACACCAGAGTCACATACTGGACAATACTACAAATATATACTTGTTACCAAAAAAAAAAAAAAAAAAAAAGAGAAAAGAAAACAAAAAAACAAAAAAGTTCCAACACTATCACAACACCACAGTCACCAGGTCAACTACTTGAGAATATTACACATATATACTTGTTACTACACTATCACAACACCAGAGTCAAGTACTCGACAATACTACACATATATCCTTGTTACTACACTATCACAACACCAGAGTCACATACTGGACAATACTACAAATATATACTTGTTACTACACTATCACAACACCAGAGTCAAGTACTCGACAATACTACACATATATACTTGTTCCTACACTATCACAACACCAGAGTCAAGTACTTGAGAATATTACACATATATACTTGTTACTACACTATCACACCACCAGAGTCAAGTACTCGACAATACTACACATATATACTTGTTCCTACACTATCACAACACCAGAGTCAAGTACTCGACAATACTACACATATATCCTTGTTACTACACTATCACAACACCAGAGTCACATACTGGACAATACTACAAATATATACTTGTTACTACAGTATCAGAACACCAGAGTCAAGTACTCGACAATACTACACATATATACTTGTTCCTACACTATCACAACACCAGAGTCAAGTACTTGAGAATATTACACATATATACTTGTTACTACACTATCACAACACCAGAGTCAAGTACTCGACAATACTACACATATATCCTTGTTACTACACTATCACAACACCAGAGTCACATACTGGACAATACTACAAATATATACTTGTTACTACAGTATCAGAACACCAGAGTCAAGTACTCGACAATACTACACATATATACTTGTTCCTACACTATCACAACACCAGAGTCAAGTACTTGAGAATATTACACATATATACTTGTTACTACACTATCACAACACCAAAGTCAAGTACTGGAAAAAACAAAAAATATATCCCTGTTCTGCACTATCACAAAAAAGACAATACTACAAATATATACTTGTTAGTACAGTATCAATATATCGTAACATTGAGCCTGTATCGTGATACTGTACCAATACGATATTCCTACTTCATGCCCTGCAGTACCTTCTGCATTCGGAGCATGTTTACAAACAAGCACAACAAGTGATAAAAGCGTGTCTGAACTGCCAGGGATTCGAACCAGCGCCGCTGCTGCTCCGCGGCACACAAACCCTACAAGACAATGGGAGCCAGAACAGGACGATAAATGTTGCACAACAGCTCCAGCCCCGAGGTGCTCTGACCGGGGACGGGAGCTGAATAGAAGAGCCTCAATCACTCTCTGAAAAAACACAACTAATCCTCCGCCTCGGCGCAGCAAACACACACAGGACACACACTCTCTCCTCGCTCTCACACTCTTTTGCCCTCGTGCCTGCTCTGCATTCAATACATGCTGGAGAGGGAGTGTGTGTGTGTGTGTGTGTCGGTGGGTGTCGGTGTGTTTATTTGTCTGCATTGTGATCGTGGAGGTTTGTGCTCCCAGACATTGTTAGCCCCCCAAACGAGGATTGCTGTTTGTGCTCAAGGTCTCTGGCTCTGGTCTGGAGCTCCTTCCAGCTGCTCCTGAAAGCTCCACTCTGCCTGAATGAGCTGCTAACCTTGGCACCAAATCAATATCAGCCCAAGTCTTTGAAGAATCACAGATGGAACTGGCCTCACTGCTCGCCGCTGTGTGATCAGTGTGTGTGTGTGTGTGTGTGTGTGTGTGTGTGTGTGTGTGTGTGTGTGTGTGTGTGTAATTGCTGCCTGGCCAGTGTCCAGAGAGATGGTACAGCAGGACCAGCTCTCTTTCAGGACTGAGGTTTTTAGACTTGAAGACACCCAGATCCCGGGTCAACACGTTTTTTTTACTTTATTCCTCCAATGAATATTCTCCTCAAACTCGCCGTGAGAGGAAAGTGAAGAAACTTCATTCGTTGCTTTAAGAACAAGAAGAGAAAAAACTTTATTTATATAGAAGTTGACACTCGTGCAGGAAGTTATGACAAAAATATTTTATTTTTGGAAATAAAATTGAAGTTTTCCTCTACTCCCTCCTCCTTTTCTTCTTCCTCTCCTTCCTCTTCCTCCTCTTCTTCCTCCTCTTCTTCTTCCTCCTCTTCTTCCTCCTCCTTTTATTTTTACTTTTCTTCTTCTTCCTCCTCCTCGTCTTCTTCTTCTTCCTCCTCGTCTTCTTCTTCCTCCTCCTCGTCTTCTTCTTCTTCCTCCTCCTTTTCTTCTTACTCTTTTTCTTCATTCTCCTCGTCTTCTTCTTCTTCCTCCTGTCTTCTTCTCTCTTCCTTCTTCTTCTTCCTTCCTCGTCTTCTTCTTCCTCCTCGCTTCTTCTTCTTCCTCCTCCTCTTTTCTTCTTTCTTCTTACTCTTTTTCTTCATTCTCCTCTTCTTCTTCTTCCTCATCTTCTTCTTCCTCCTCTTCTTTCTTTTCTTTTTTCTTCTTCCCTCTTCTTCTTCTTCCTCCTCCTCGTCTTCTTCTTCTTCCTCCTCCTTTTCTTCTTACTCTTTTTCTTCATTCTCCTCTTCTTCTTCTTCCTCATCTTCTTCTTCCTCCTCTTATCTTCTTTCTTTCCTCCTCTTCTTCCTCTTCCTTTTCTTCTCTTCTTTCATCCTCCTCTTCTTCTACTTCCTCCTCTTCTTCCTCTTCCCTTTCTTTCTCCTCTTCTTCTTCCTCTTCATCCTCCTCTTCTTCTACTTCCTCCTCTTCTTCCTCTTCCTTTTCTTTCTCCTTTTCTTCTCCTCTTCTCTCTCTTCTTCTACTTCCTCCTCTTCTTCCTCTTCCTTTTCTTTCTCCTCTTCTTCTTCCTACCAATCAGAACCAAGATATAACGGTGAAGTTTGCAAAAAAGGTGAGTCCTTGCAAAATGGGTGGAGACCCAGGGCTGACCTAGGAGACATTGAGACTCTGTTCATGAATGAAAATACATTTTCCATAAATAAAAACATTAAGTACAAAGAAAATGAATTAAATAATTAATAAAACACCCAAGCTATTGATTATATGATCTTTATTTTATTTTTTAAATATGAATTCAGTTTGTTATACAGTTATAAAACATCTGCTATATAATATATATAAGAATTTACAAAATAATGTCACGTCAATACAATATCACAAATAATATTGTTGAAAAAATTGAAAAATCCTTTTATATTTCTATTTTGTTTCTTTTTCTGTCATTTTAATAAGAATTTCATAATTGTTTACCTGTATTTGAATCAATATTCAGGGTTAAATTATACATGTATTCACAATGAAATAATTAATATCAACAATCAATTTAATATTGACATTAAATTGATATATCATAAACCTGCAATTATAATGTATTTTCATTATTATAAAAAATTCTCAATCCCTTTAGTTTCCCAGGACAACATTTTTCTCCCACGAAGACAACAGCTGGTGAACATACAGGGATAAAAATCCTCCTCAAAGTTCCTCACGTCTTCACACGCCTGCAGACTCACACTTCCTGTAACCCGGCCTGCTATCATCTGATCTGGGTGTTGCCGCCTCTGATCGATGGCCGCGTTGGAATATCAGCCGCTGCGATGGGATGCTTCTTTTACACCGGCACGGAAAACATGTCAATAACTTCTGCACATCATCTGTTTCCAAATACAGTTAAAGATCTTTAGATATACAAACACACGGCTGTGAAAATCCATAACGTAGCACAAACAGATGGTCAGGTCCAGGCCTGTCGACTCGAGTTCACCTCGTCTCAGGCCACGGATTCTGATGCTCATCTGTGTCCAACGAGAATGTTGTGTCTTCGGGAAAATCCTTGTGTTCAGAAGGAATTAAAATAAAAATACAGAAGTTTTGTATCTGTAATCTAAAGTGGACGTTTATGTGGTTGTGTGTATCATTTAGGTCTTTATATGATACTGGCTACAAACATTTGAATACTTTGACAAAATTTTTTTTCGCGTTTTAAAAAATAAAATAAAAGCGATATTTTAAAGTTTCAGAATCATAATAAGGGGCGTGGTTTATAAGGTGGAAATCCTTCTCCAGGTTCTGTATAAGATCCTGCAAGTATGTAAGGGTCTTGTTCACGAGTGGGGGAGATGGTGGATTGAGGCAGCTTCCGCAGTTAGCCATGGTTGTGAAAAGAGAGCTAAGCCAAAAGGCAAAGCGTCTTTATACCAGTCGATCTACGTCCCTATACTCTATACCAAAGGTCACGAGCAGTAGTGACAGAACAAGATTTCTCCCCCTTGACAGTCGGTGAGGACGGTGCTCTGCGAGAACCAGCGCTGCTGACGATGAGCAATCCAACCGCCTGGTTTAAAGCCGGGATTTCTCTCTGACTCGGCGTCAGCACGTTGCCCTTGATACCCCCGTGAATCTCGCTCCTGCCTGACTTCTTGGACTCCTGCCTCGAACTCATTCTGATCGTATTCCTCACAACTTTTTCGTCAATGCTTTTTGTTCTCTTTGGTGAGTTTTGATTTCATTCTCCTTTTCCCTGGTGGATCTCGCAACTTGTAGCCACCCTCGCCACCCCCTGAATTCATTCTCTTGTTACTCGCGCACTTTTATTGGACTTCATATTATTGTTGCCTGACTGAGAAAAAGGACTCGCGTTACACTGTCACCATCTGCTGGACATGTGTTATATTACACTGTGTTTTTGTATTAAATTATGTTTTTGTCACCTCAGCCGACTTTTACTCTCTTCCGCATCTGGGTCACCTTGTTAAGTAATTCCTGACATGGCAAAAATGAATATGAGGTGAGGAGCACAGTCAACCGGGAGAGGCTCGGAGTAGAACCTTCACGTTGAGAGGAGTGAGTTGAGGTGGCTTTGGCACTTGATTAGGAGGCCTTCAGGATGCCTCCCTGGTGAGAGTTCAGGGCATGTCCCACTGGTAGAAGAACATGTGGAAGATCCAGGGAATACCTAGGGGTCCATCAGGAAGATTGAAACGGACCAAGAAGAAGACGAAGGGTTGACTGGATATTATGTGAGCTTTAGCCGCTGTAGCCTCAACTACGTGAGCTATGGTTTCATCACCCAATCATAATTCAGTCTTGACCTTGAGCTACCTCCGGTTACATTGGAAGACTTAATTTTCAAGATGGCCATTACTCAGGATTTTCTGGAAAACCGTCGATAACAGGCAGGTGACGTCACAGATACGATGCCACTAGTACATACAGTCTATGGTTGCGTCAGTATTATTTTGGGGGCTGAATATGACATGGGGGAGCAAAGGGGAAGTAGGTCCTGCAAATGACTGATTCTGATGTTCCTTTGTTATTATAAATTAATTTTTAAATGAAGTTTTTTAAATGGGAAGATATAATGACGCACATTTTTCTTGTTTATGTCAGAACCGGTGCCTTATGGTCCAGAGTATCAATGTTCATCCTTCATGCTTACCAGAGAAACTTTTTGTGAAATGAGAAAATAAGCAAAATGAGAGGAAGAGTGGAATGCAAAGAAAGAAAGAGGATTTGACCGATGCCACCTCAAAAGAGAACCTTGTCACACCTGCTCTCACCACAATATGCATTTCAAACTGAGGAAATTCAGTCTATACTTCTGTTATATTCCTTCCCCTCAAAAGTTCCTGCCAACCTATGACATCTTTATAGACCATCCCTGGGAATAAGGCAGCCTGGAGTAGGGGGAACTACTGATCTAGTAAGAGGGCTCTCACACGGTGGAATTGGTCAAAGTCCAATTTGCTGACCAGATATTGTTTGCAGAACTAGACCTGTATGGATGTGTGTATGTCAGTGTGGGTACCACAGTTGTGCAACAGGGGTGTGATATTTTGCCAAAGGTAACTTGACACAAGAAGCGGGAAATGACGTAACCAGTCTTTGTGTAGAATAAGCCCAAAGTTTGACAATCCCTGATGAACACTTTGGGGCTTGTAGACTTTTCCCTGTAATTATTTTGTGAGGTTTTCATGGAACATAGCTCAGAACTGATGGATACTGAAGCTCTGATTGGTTGTACTAGTGTACCATGTGAGGTCTGGGAATGAGGCGGACCCAAATGTGAATGGAATCACCAATCAACAGTAAAAAATTTTTTAGAGAACACATACAAATAAACAAGAGTTCCACAAAGAATAGTCCAGAATCGTAAGTGTCCATGTCACAGTCCAAGATAACGTAAATCGCACCACAAAGCGGGCGGAGAACAAACTAAAAAAGACTGAAAAACAGTCAAGAGTCAGGGAAAAACACACACACTAATAAACAAAAAGCACGCACTTGGTGTAGTAAGAACAACAAAAAGAAAAAATCCATAAAATAGAACAGGAGGAGAATACAAACGCGACGTACCATGAAACGAGGATTATAATATGGCGCCTGTTGCTGGGTAAGGCGTGGCTTTAAACTCTTCAGCGGATGGACTGATTGCTGAAGAGCTGCAGCTGTTCCAGCAACAGGCGCTGAGGTTCCAAACACCAATCAAACAAGTAGGAGAAACCGGAAGTGCCTCAAAGTATATCACAAGACATGACAAAATTCTGAGAACACAGAGAATACAACTAAATGAAGGCTATCGACTGTAGTGATCTGACAGTTTGGTTAACGAGAGGAGAAGCTTTGGACTGAGAATGTTGCAGAAGGAAGGCGAGTCGTTCATGGAGAGGATGATGAGCTGAAGGTGTGACCAGGTCAAGAGGAGGAGGGTGAATTGCAAGTGATCCACGATGGACACGAGGACTTCTGGGCGGGCACAGAGCTGCGGTGGTGGTGGTTGACTGATTTACAGGACCGGGGTTGTGTTCATGGCTCCAGCGTAGCACGAAATAGCCGGAGGGAGAAAACAACACAGTGTTCGGTGACGTCGTAGGTATCAATAATTCAGGTCTCTAATCAATACTTGGCTCCATTAATCAACTTCTCACGCTCCGAACAACCCAGAAGATTCGGGCGAGAGAACAGACGACGCAAACTTTATTCAAAACCCGACCCGAGGTGGATTGATGTGAGCGACGGCCTGATAATAGCAAACATGTTCCTCAGATTGTTCCCCGCCATCATTTCTCTTTGTCTCCTTCTTCCTAGCTTCCTCTCTCTTTCCTTTCCCCTTCCTCCTGTCCTCATTATTTATCTTTACTCTATTCTATTACCCCCCCTTTCCTCCCCCTCCAGTTCTTATGCCTTCCTGCCTTCTGGTATTGATTTTCATTTATAGGTTTTCATCCTTTTCACTCCCATTTCTCTGCACTGATAGCTCGCCACGGCTCCTCCTTCAGCTCCACAAGTAGATCCACGCCGGGCTGTTTCTGGACCGAGGTTATGACCAAGAGAAGGCGAGCAGAAAGGTCAGCCTGGGATGGTTTCAGTCCACTTGGAAATTTAGTTTAAAACGTTCACAGGTTTTAATGTCTTCCTCAGAACTGTGATGGTGTTTCAATGCTGGGTATCGACCACCAGATTAAATGAGTCACTTCCATCTTTCCTGTTCCAATGTTTTCAGAAAGTTCTGGCTCTGCCCTTGTCCTCCTCAGACATCCATTGATACAACAAAGAGTGGAAGCCTGAGGAGGCCACAAATATTCACCCACTGGTATTTTTTAAATCATATTTGTATGCAACGTAACTCAAATCGTATGGAAGTAAAGAAATGCTATGTTAACGAAAATACAATGTTACTGCAGATTTTACTTTTTGACGATGAAACATTTTCGCGAATAAAACATATTTGAAAAGGCTTTTTTCAAAATGCAACTTTTTCAATTTCAATGTTTGGCAAATTCAACGTTACAACTGTACATTTTTTTTTACAAATGCAACATTTTCTGAAGTGCACCGTTTTCACAAATTCATGTGTCAAATGTTTTTGCCAAGGTAACATTTCGCAAATTCAACATTTTTGACAAATACAAAATTTGCGTTAATAAAATTCTATCAGAAATGCAACACAAATGCGATGCTAACACAAATGCGTTGCAAATCCAATGCTAATGCAAGTACCATGCTAATGCCAATGTGACGCTAAAGCAAATGCGACACTTACACTAATGTGATGCTAACGCAAATGCAACACTAACACAAATGTGACGATAATGCAAATGGAACGCTAACGCAAATGTGATGCTAATGCAAATGCAACACTATCGCAAATGCAACACTAACACAAATGTGATGCTAATGCAAATGCCACACAATCTCAGATGCAATGCTACCGCAAATGCAACGTTATCACAAATGCAACGTTATCGCAAATGCAACGTTATCGCTGAGGCAACATTATCCCAAATGCAAAGTTATCACAAATGCAAAGTTATCGCAAATGCAAAGTTATCGTAAATGCAAAGTTATCGCAAATGCAACGTTATCGTAAATGCAACGTTATCGCAAATGCAACGTTATCGTAAATGCAAAGTTATCGTAAATGCAAAGTTATCGTAAATGCAAAGTTATCGTAAATGCAACGTTATCGCAAATGCAAAGTTATCTCAAATTCAAAGTTATCGTAAATGCAAAGTTATCGTAAATGCAACGTTATCGCAAATGCAACGTTATCTTAAATGCAAAGTTATCGTAAATGCAAAGTTATCGCAAATGCAAAGTTATCGTAAATGCAAAGTTATCTCAAATTCAAAGTTATCGGAAATGCAAAGTTATCGTAAATGCAACGTTATCGTGAATGCAAAGTTATCGTAAATGCAAAGTTATCGTAAATGCAACGTTATCGCAAATGCAACGTTATCTTAAATGCAAAGTTATCGTAAAAGCAAAGTTATCGCAAATGCAAAGTTATCGTAAATGCAAAGTTATCTCAAATTCAAAGTTATCGTAAATGCAAAGTTATCGTAAATGCAACGTTATCACAAATGCAACGTTATCGCAAATGCAACGTTATCGTAAATGCAAAGTTATCGTAAATGCAACGTTATCGCAAATGCAAAGTTATTGTAAATGCAAAGTTATCGTAAATGCAACGTTATCGCAAATGCAAAGTTATCGCAAATGCAACGTTATCGTAAATGCAAAGTTATCGTAAATGCAACGTTATCGCAGATGCAATGTTATAGCTGAGGCAAAGTTATCGTAAATGCAAGGTTATCGCAAATGCAACGTTATCGTAAATGCAACGTTATCGCAAATGCAAAGTTATTGTAAATGCAAAGTTATCGTAAATGCAACGTTATCGCAGATGCAATGTTATAGCTGAGGCAAAGTTATTGTAAATGCAAAGTTATCGTAAATGCAAAGTTATCGTAAATGCAACGTTATCGTAAATGCAACGTTATCGTAAATGCAAAGTTATCGTAAATGCAAAGTTATCGTAAATGCAAAGTTATCGTAAATGCAAAGTTATCGTAAATGCAAAGTTATCGCAAATGCAAAGTTATCGTAAATGCAAAGTTATCGTAAATGCAACGTTATCGCAAATGCAAAGTTATCGCAAATGCAAAGTTATCGTAAATGCAAAGTTATCGTAAATGCAACGTTATCGCAAATGCAAAGTTATTGTAAATGCAAAGTTATCGTAAATGCAACGTTATCACAAATGCAAAGTTATCGCAAATGCAAAGTTATCGTAAATGCAAAGTTATCGTAAATGCAACGTTATCGCAAATGCAAAGTTATCGTAAATGCAAAGTTATCGTAAATGCAACGTTATCGCAAATGCAACGTTATCGAAAATACAACATTAGCAGAAATGTGACATAAGTGCAAATGCAACAGTGACACATATGCGATCCAAACATAATCATAACCTTAATCTTAAAGTTAAACACGAAATACAACGTAAAAGTAATAACAATGAAACAACACAACTCAACACCTGTACACACCAGTGATGATGGCCTACAGAGGCTTCAAGAACCAGTATCTTTCATTCTAGAAACCACAAGATGCTTCTCTCAGCTCTTAAACTTTTTACTTTGAATGGTTGTTTAAATGAAACTCTGTATCATTTTAAAAGTGACGGCGCCACCTACTGAGCAATAAATGTCCAAAAACGGCTTCAGTCACTCACTAGCAGACAGCTCTGAAATAACGAAGATGCCGTTTATACAACCTTTTACATAAATGATGTATATTTGGAAGAAACTGCTCACATCAATGATTGTTAAGAACATGTTGATCAAAGTAAGAACATCAAGAAGATAAGACTCGTCTCTGTCATTATTAACCCGTTTGTTTGCCTTCATTTCAGGACAAATCTCAGCTTCAGTGATCAACAAAAGCCTGATTGTTCAGTGAAATCTGAAGTGAAGATACGAGCCAGCGCCGCGTTGTTTGCACAGGGAGATAGACGCTCCTCAGATTGCGGCCATGTTTGCTCGGACTCTCCAGGTCCGACGAGGAAGCGTCCGCGTATCAGCGCAGCCAAAAATGTCAACTTTCAAAAGAGATAAGGAAGCGGCGGCATTGAACATGTTCGCCGCTCCTTCTTCAAACATGCTAATATTGATGGTGGTTATTAATTGACCAGACAAAGACATTCTGTTTTCCTTTGATAGTGACGGACGCACAAACTTTCCATTCAGAGACACACAGACGGGCAGTCCAGGAATGAGTCACACAGATAGTGTCAAGAACCAACTACACAATGAGAGTGTGTTGTTGGTGTCGTGCAGGCCTTGACTTAATATGGATAACACACCTTTTTAAGTACATGTTTCCTTTGACAAGTTTTATTTTATTATGTAGGTCAGAGGTTCCCAAATATTTTATTTTTCATTTTTAGAAGAAACATATCTGATAGTTGTGCTTTGTTTTATCAAAATAAAAATCTAGGAGAGATAAATATCTAAATACAGGCTTTGTAAAGATATAATGTGTCTGAACTGAGGGTTTTTTTTAGTTTCCATCTTGGACATTCTACAAGTAAAAGATAAAACACAAAAATGTTAGGAAATGTGTTCATGTCCAGGATGTATACAGAAGTATGTTGAGCTCAGACACCACATGCTAAACATTTGCGATGCAACATTTTTGCAAAAACAACGCAAAGCATCATTATCACCAAGCAATCTTATCGCACGTGCAGCGTTATTCTGCTGTGTTAGTGAGTGCTACGTAATCAAATGCACTGTTATCACAAATGCAGTTTTAGCACAAATGCAATGTTATTAAGAATGTTATGTCTGTCTTTAGTGAATGAAAATGTCTTTAAATATTAGAAAGCTTTATTTTTATTGTAAATACGATATTATCGCAAGTTCAGCGTTGTTGCAATTTCAGCTGTAGGATATGTGACGTAATCGCAAATGCAAGGTCATCGCAAATGTTACGTAATTGCAAATGCAACATAATTGCAAATGCAACTTAATCGTAAATGCAACATAATCGCAAATGCAACTTAATCGTAAATGCAACATAATCATAAATGCAACATAATCGCAAATGCAACTTAATCGTAAATGAGACCTTATCGTAAATGCAAGGTTATCGCAAATGTTACTTTTGTGCAGATGCAACATAATCGCAAATGTTACTTTTGTGCAGATGCAACATAATCGCAAATGAAACATAATCGCAAATGTTACGTTTGTGCAAATGCAACATAATCATAAATGCAACATAATCGCAAATGTTACGTTATTGCAAATGCAACATAATAGCAAATGCAACTTAATCATAAATGCAACATCATTGAAAATGTTATGTTATTGCAAATGCAACATAATAGCAAATGCAACATAATCATAAATGCAACATAATCGCAGATGTTACGTTATTGCAAATGCAACATAATCGCAAATGCGACTTAATCATTAATGTAACATAATTGCAAATGCACCTTATTAGTGAATGCGATTTAATCATAAATGCAACATAATCGCAAATGTTACGTTATTGCAAATGCAACATAATAGCAAATGCAACATAATCATAAATGAAACATAATCGCAAATGTTACGTTATTGCAAATGCAACATAATAGCAAATGCAACTTAATCATAAATGCATCATAATTGCAAATGTTACGTTATTGCAAATGCAACATAATCGCAAATGCGACTTAATCATTAATGTAACATAATTGCAAATGCACCTTATTAGTGAATGCAACTTAATCATAAATGCAACATAATCGCAAATGTTACGTTATTGCAAATGCAACATAATCGCAAATGAAACATAATCGCAAATGAAACATAATCGCAAATGTTACGTTATTGCAAATGCAACATAATCATAAATGAGACGTAATCGCAAATGTTACGTTATTGCAAATGCAACATAATCGCAAATGTTACATTATTGCGAATACAACATAATCGCAAATGTAATGTTATTGCAAATGTAATGTTATTGCAAATGCAATGTTATTGCAAATGCAACATAATCGCAAATGCAACTTAATCATAAATGCAACATCATTGAAAATGTTACGTTATTGCAAATGCAACATAATCATAAATGCAACATAATCTCAAATGGAAAGTTCTTGCGAATGCAACATAAATCGCAGATGTTACGTTATTGCAGATGCAACATAATCGCAAATGCGACTTAATCATTAATGTAACATAATTGCAAATGCACCTTATTAGTGAATGCGACTTAATCATAAATGCAACATAATCGCAAATGTTACGTTATTGCAAATGCAACATAATCGCAAATGCGACTTAATCATTAATGTAACATAATTGCAAATGACCTTATTAGTTAATGCGACTTAATCATAAATGCAACATAATCGCAAATGTTACGTTATTGCAAATGCAACATAATCGCAAATGTAACTTAATCATTAATGTAACATAATTGCAAATGCACCTTATTAGTGAATGCAACTTAATCATAAATGCAACATAATCGCAAATGTTACGTTATTGCAAATGCAACATAATCGCAAATGAAACATAATCGCAAATGTTACGTTATTGCAAATGCAACATAATCATAAATGAGACATAATCGCAAATGTTACATTATTGCGAATGCAACATAATCGCAAATGTAATGTTATTGCAAATGCAACATAATCCCAAATGATACGTTATTGCAGATGCAATGCAATCGTAAATGCAACATAATTGCAAATGTTACGTTATTGCAAATGCAACATAATCATTAATGTAACATAATTGCAAATGCGACTTATTAGTGAATGCGACTTAATCGTAAATGCAAAGTTATCTCAAAAGTTACTTCAGTGCAAATCCAACATTTCGAAAACGCAATGTTTTTGCAAATGCAACGTTATCACAAATGTCGCATTGCCTTGTCTTCCAGAACAACTAAAAATGTACTGTTTAAATATTTAAAGGCATCTTCACCGAAGGAGGACGAACATAAACCGTGTCACCAGATCAGGTCGAGTAGGACGAGAGGAAGACGAGAGCAGCTGCTGAGGCTCCACAGGTGAGAACAGAGAGCATTAGAGCCAGAAATGATTCCTGCTGCAGATAATGTCTCTCCAGAGGGAGGATCGTGAATAAATGAAAGTTTCTTAATGACGCTGGAGGCAGACGGACGTGAAGAGTCGGCGATGGAGACAGACGGTGGATCGGACGTGAGGGAGCGAGGCAGACGAATGTTGACAGGAAGTGCTATTTTCGACTCATCTACGGGGAGAACTCGTCTGGAGTCGTGTCGGGATTATATGTTCGTGTCGTA
Organism: Callionymus lyra; assembly: GCA_016630915.1. NCBI lineage: Eukaryota > Metazoa > Chordata > Actinopteri > Syngnathiformes > Callionymidae > Callionymus > Callionymus lyra. The sequence continues at coordinate 4,419,011 of JACEEU010000690.1, forward strand.
AATCGACTTATCGTGCCGGTAACTTTTGGTGTCAATCACACTAGAGCAGCAGGATGTGAGGAGGACGCGTTTTGATCTGTTCCCGCCAAAATAAAATTTTCTTTAACTTATTATATCAGACTCATAGTAGTGAATTCATGAATAAGGTTTAAAAAAAAGTGTATCTTGTTCATTACCAGGATTGTTTATGGTCCACACAGTACTACATATTTAATGATATTGCAACAAGCTGCAGTCAGCACATTTACAAACAAGTCATTCAATTAAACAGGAAAAACAGAGATCCTACCACAACCACTTTACTTACGGTGACAATAAACACTCATCTATTTAGTGACACCTGATTGGTCGCTACAAAACTGTACTTAAAGAGTAATTAATGAGTTGATTTAAGTGTGTGTTGTTGTGACTTTTGACTCTATTTTATCATCAGTGTGTGTGTTTGTAAAAAAAAAACCTTTCATTGAAATATTGACATTAGAAAACACTTGAGGTGAAATCGTGATTACCATAACCACGCCCACTCTGCTGTGATTGGTCAAACATGGAGGTTTGTCACCGCGCGTCAACAATCCCGGAAGTCTCTACCTGTAAGGGACTCGTTGTATAAACAAAGTGGGGCGTGATTACAGCTGTCTGGAGGAGGAGTGAAGCCATTATTATGTCATAATGGACTCTCGTAACCTCTCGTTCGCCCAGATTTCAGAGCAACTTTGTAAAGTAATAAGTTGAAAACATGGTCATGATGATGGACTTAGTGCATCTTGGAGAGAAAGACTTTAACGTTTACAACAAGTCAGTGAGTCTGGGGAGTTGGGTTTTCACATCTTCTACGTTATCCCAAATGCTACTTTACCGTAAATGCAATGCTATCATAAAGGCTATCCTGTTGTGTTATCAGTTTTATCTTGCCCTTTAAAGTATATACTTTATTGAATATTGTTTAAGCGCTTTTTGACCCTGGTCTAGAAAAGCGCTATACAAATAAAAATGACTTACTTACTTACTTACATTATTGCAAATGCCACGTTACTGTAAATGCTATGTTATCATAAATGCTACTTTATTGCAAATGCAAAAATTATTTTAAATGCTACGTTATTTTAAATGCTACATTACTGTAAATGCTACGTTATTTTAAATGCTACGTTATTTTAAATGCTACATTACTGTAAATGCTACGTTATTTTAAATGCTACATTATTTTAAATGCTATTTTACTGTAAATGCTACATTATCGCAAATGCAAAGATATCGCAAGTGCAAAGTTATCGCAGATGCAAAGATAACACAAATGCTACGTTATCACAAAATTTAGGTTGTCGCAAATTCTACGTTATACTAAATGCAGTGTTATCAAAAATGCAATGTTATCGTAAATGCAATCTCATCAATAATGCTACATTATTAGACTACATCTTGGAGAGGAATACTTCAACATTTAGAACAGGTCAGTGAGTCAGGAGATCTGGGTTTTTACATCAGTTGACCTTTAAATTCTACGTCTGTTAGTATGTCAAAGGTGACCAACAGCAATGATTGGTATGGCTGGGCGGCAAAGTACTATGGGAGCTATTCCTATCACTGTGTTAAGAGTGTTGAAAGTGAAGGCTGAGTTTACAAGTTAAGATAAATTAAGTTAAGTTAAAGAAGTACAAGTACTTAACCCTGAAATAACATGCAGTCAGCACATTTACAAACAAGTCATTCAATTAAACAGGAAAAACACCTCTAAGGGACTCGTTGTATAAACAAAGCGGGGCGTGATTACAGCTGGCTGGAGTACTTAACCCTGAAATAAACTCTGTTGCTTCCACTAGCCTTTCTCAAGTATACCTGCTTCAGCGAAGGTTTCTTCCAGCAGGTTGAAACCGATCCAGAGACCACCAGCACCATCCCGACGTGAAACTGAACTTTGAGTCCGAAACCGACAGAAACGGTGTCGCCTCCGCTGAGATTTGGAACAAATATGATTACCTACTTACAGAGCTCAACTGTAGCACTCTGTGCTCTCTCTGCCGCCGCGCTGCAGGTCCTCACCTCCACTGCTACTTTGCTATTTTCCTCTTACTGATTGAAAAAATCTCAGAGTCCAGTAAAACAGGGGTCTTTGCCCCCCGAAGCCTGGCATTACCAGGAGTCCCATTATCCTCGGTGATCGCTGTGAGACGCCCTCGCACACACAGACGCGCACACGGACGCCAACAATGGCACATCGATCACACGTCACTATATTCTGACACTCTGACGACGCCCATGCACACACACACACACACACACACGCACAAACACACAACAAAAACATTGATTTCCCCCCCCCCCCCCTCCTCGCAGGAACAACACTGCCAATCTTCCGCAAGCTGTAATTTTATGGCACAACAGAATGAAAGGGTAATTTGAGCAGGACAGAGAAAGGGAGGCACAATCGGAGATAAAGGGACAAACTTTGGCGTCTGAAAGGCCGGTGATGATGATAGCGGCCGCGGCGGCGGGCAGGAAAACAGAGAGAGAGGGAGAAAAGGCGGTTTGACAAGGCTGACAGCATCACGCCTCGCTGGTCGGCGCACAGAGACGAGCACTAAAACACAGCAATTTAGATAGTTTACTGGCCATTGTCGACACACTCGTGCAATCTGTGGAGGGTTTAACAGGTTTAAAGTCACTCGGGTGGACCTTTGGTGCCCCCCCGCCCCCCTCGCCCCCCCACCCCCAATTACCCAGGACCAGGAACATTCCAGAATGCGGAGAAATAAGGCGTGATTAATGACTTGTGTAGATGGTCAAAACTGGTCGTGTTTATTTTACTCATCAGACGCCTAAGAATCCTCTCAATCTTAAAGTGACCTGAAAAGCTACCATGATGCTTTGCCGCCCAGTCAACCTCAACCAGTCGCAGCTGTCGATCACTTTTGACAAAGCAACAAAGATGGCTACGCTATCGCTGATGCTACGTTATCATAAATGCAGTGTTATCATAAATGCAATGATATCGTATCGTTAAATTCTATGTCTGTTAATGCTTTGCCGCCCAGTCAACCAATCGCAGCTGTCGATTACTTTTGACAAAGCAACGTAGATGCCTACGTTATCGCAAATGCTACGTTATCGCAAATGTTACATTATCGCAAATGTTACATTATCGCAAATTTACATACCATGTTTTCATAGTTTCATATTCAGAATTGATTTAACTTCTTATCAATTTGGCCCAGCCAACCAATCGCAGCTATCGATCACTTTTGACAGCAACAAGATGTACGCTATCGCTATCTAGTTATCTAATGCAGTTTTCATAATGCAATATATCGTATCGTTAAATTCTATGTCTGTTATTTGCCCCCGTCAACCAATCGCAGCTGTCGATTACTTTTGACAAAGCAACATAGATGCCTACGTTATCGCAAATGCTACGTTATCGCAAATGTTACATTATCGCAAATGTTACTTTATCATAAATGCAGTGTTATAATCATAAATTCAAGGATATCGAATCGTTAAATTCTACGTCTATCAGTGCTTTGCCGCCCAGCCAACCAATCGCAGCTATCGATCACTTTTGACAAAGCAACATAGATGCCTACGTTATCGCAAATGCTACATTATGGCAGATGCAACATTATCATAAATGCAGTGTTATCATAAATGCAATGATATCGTATCGTTAAATTCTACGTCTGTTAGTGCTTTGCCGCCCAGTCAACCAGTCATAGCCGTCAATCACTTTTGACACAGCAACATAGATTGCAAATTTAAAATATGGTATTGTAGCGACCAATTGGTCGTTACTAAATAGAGCAGTGTGTTGAAAGGCATCATGGGAGTTTAATGTTTAGTTGGGGTCAAATTAGTGCCTATAGCTTAGTTCTGATGTTGTGTGTTTAAATATGTTCATGTGTCAAGTGTGACTCTTTATTTTACATTCATATCATGTGTAGATTGGTTGTTGTTTTTTATATAAAAAGTTAGATCTTATTAAAAACTGTATTTTAAGTTCAACTAAAGCTGTTGTTTTCTGGTAACAGGGAGTGTATCAAGCAGTCATGGTAAGTGAACAAGTAGCTTTTAATCGAGTCAGTTACTGTCCGATTGAGTAATCAATGATCCGATCAGGGTTTCTTATGGTTACGTCAGTTCTCAGGGTGGATCACGAGGAGGAAGTAGAAACTGAAGGTCATTCATATGTATGTGAAGACGAAGAAACATCAACGTCAACATCATCATCCGGACGTTCATTGAGGTCCTCGAGCAGATCTTGGGTCACATGGCACCGATCTATTGATCATTGACCCTAATTCTTCATCGATTTGAGGCCAACTGAACAACAGATCAATTCCTAATCGGTGAAAGAGTGAGCACTGCTCTCTAGCCTTTCAGCCAATGAGCAACTATTTCATTGCGTGATGGTCTGATGAAGCTTCATGAATCAGTGTCATGTTGTTTAGAGGTCAGTAGGTGGCAGCACCTGCACTATTTTCCTTTGTTTTGAACAACTGTTCTAATGAAACATCATTTTTAAACTGATGGCGACACCTTTTTGTTCCCGGTGGCCGATGAACACATCCATCAGTAGCAACCAGTGATTTGAAAAGTCCTCCAAAGCTCTATTCTATTCTATTCTATTCTATTCTATTCTATTCTATTCTATTCTATTCTATCGTTGTGTTATTTCCTTTGCTGTATGTTCTTTGTATTTGAACTTTCTCTTGGAATTTTTTTTTAATTTAAATTTTGTTCTTGTTCTTGTTTTTTTATGAAACTCCATCCATCCATCCATCCATCCATCCATCCATCCACCTATCCATCCATCCATCCATCCATCCATCCATCCATCCATCCATCCATCCATCCATCCATCCATCCATCCATCCATCCATCCATCCATCCATATCCATCCATCCATCAGCATCCATCCATCCATCCATCCATCCATCATCCATCCATCCATCCATCCATCCATCCATCCATCCATCCATCCATCCATCCATTCCATCCATCCATCCATCCATCCATCCATCCATCCATCCATCCATCCATCCATCCATCCATCCATTCCATCCATCCATCCATCCATCCATCCATCCATCCATCCATCCATCCATCCATCCATCTATATATCTAGTCACGTTATCAGTGTACTTCAAAAATGTAATGAAATATTTGTTACCCATTACTCCCAAGTAATAAGTCACATTATATATGTTTTGTCTTCAAATTGTAAAGTGTTAAACTACTTTTATATCTACTGGCAAACAAACAAATATATCAACAAATGTAGCATGAAGCTAACAATGTTGCTTAACTTAACAAAATTCTTTTTTTTTTGCTGTCACACATGCAGTCATTTTGTCGTTCGTCATATTCAGAGAGAACTAAAGGAATCATCGTAGCAATTTTTTTCAAATGTATGAAAACCTTTGAAGAGTTTACAGGTGAAACAGGAAGTAAAAATTGGAACAGCTTTTTCCTCCTAAGCTGCTCTTTTGTCATTCACATGTATGAAAAAAAACATTATGTACTACATTGTTGTACTGAGTTACATTTTACTACTGTACTGTAATGTTGCCATATTTTTGTAAAGCCGTACAAAGTTTGTGTTTCACACATTTTCACTAGTGTACAGGTTTATTTTCATAATAGACTTGATTTAAAGTAGCGTCTCGACGTTTAAACTCGTAGAAAGTATATTTATGTCAGAACAGATGGTTTGTTCTCTACAGTGTTACAGCTAAAAGTAATCTATTACTTCCACGCGGCCTTGGAGCCACAGTATTGTCATAAGTACCGAAGTCCACTGCTTTGGATTAGTCAACGACGCCTCGTCCTGCCAAACGTATCAGTTTAGTGCTCGGCCTGATGAAGAGAGCCCAGACTTTTTATTCAGTTTGAAGGAAGGCAGCGATTGATCGATATTGATCATTTCAAATGCAGTCTTTGCTCTGTGATTTGCAGCGTGGAAGATATACAACAAATTCCCAATTTCGCTCCACATCTCAGGCAGAAACAGACGCTGTCTCCGTATTGATGAATACCCTCCGCAACGCCAAGAAGTCTCTGACAGTAAATCAGTTTTTTCCCACCTTCCGTCTGGCCGCCGGTGTCGTTCATGGCTCGGGCTTTTCTGCTTCCAACGGATCCTGCGTCTGCAGGCGAACACTCGTCCAGCCAGTGTTTGATTTAGGCTTTTTTAAAACGTTGGTTTATTCAGAAAAATGAAATTTTTGGCGTTAACTATTTGCCACTTAATTTCTATTTTTCCTAAACTATTACTAATCATTGTATAAAACAAGTTTACTACAATAATTGAACCTTTAATTGCTGGTTTCATTTAGATAGTGAGGTACAAAAAAATAGACCTAGAAAATGAAATAAACTCACAAGATTCTATATTCAAAGGTTGGTTTAGTTTTTATATATTTGAATTTTTAAAATCAAATATTTTTAAAGTGATTTTTTTTTTTTTACATAGAGTTTGATATAATTTCCAGTGTAGAGAAAGAAACTAAATTCAATTGTTTTAAATGTTTTATTAATTTAAACTCAATATAATTCTTGGTGGATTCATAAGCATTTTTATTTTTAATATAAAAGTCTATAAAATTATAAAATATTGCATTTTGAAAACTAAAACTACATTTCCAGGAACTGGTATAAATAAACTGTATTCGTAAGAAATAATAATTATGATTTTTTTTTTTTCTTTTTTATTAAATTAAAAAATATATATTATTATTAAAATTCAACCTTTTAATATGGAAAGTAAATAATTTAAAAAAATTTTTTTTAAAACAGCTTAACCTTTTACAATGGAAATTGTTTAATTAAAATGTTTGGAAAAAGAAAAAGGTATATGCTAAAAAATAACATTAAATAACATTTAAAAAAAAAAGGTTTTTAACATAAAACTCTCTCTTCAGGCTTTTTCAATTCAGCCAGCGCTGAAAAATGAGTATTATTAGGTTTTTAGGGCGGGGAGTTGGGAAGGAGAGAATTAACAGCTGAGGTTGATTGACATGTCAACGGATCATTTGACATGTCAACAAAATGCAATACCATTTTAATTCATGAAGCACTTAAAAACATCACATGTTGGTCACTTGATGATGTTTTTTTTTTTTAAAGAATCATAATATAAAACAATAACACAGAAACAAAACACCACAAACAATTCTATCATTTTCCGATTCTGAGTCTGACAAGAAAAATAAGAACATATAAAAATAAGTAAGTAATAGTTATTTGTAAAGCGACTTTCTAGCCCGAGCTGGGGTGTAAGTCTGGATCAGATCACTGATGGAAGGTCTGACCATGAATAGATCTGAAAGTAAGAACCAGAATTTTAAAATGATCCTGAAAGAAACTGGCAGCCAGTGAAGAGTTTTAAGGATCGGAGAAATGTGAGTCTTCTACTAGAGCGGCTCAATTCTAGCTGCTTGTATAAGCAGGCGACACACATCCTTCTTGTTTAGACACCAACATAAACTTTTACAATAGTCTAAACGAAAAGACACAAACACATGGATTACAAGCTCCAGATCCTGTTGTGACATCATTTTCCAGAGTTTAGAGATTTTTCTCAGTTGAAGGAAACAGTTTTTGGTCAAGAAAACAGAGTTTCAAAAAAATGTATTCACAAAACACTGTTTTTTCAGCCGGTAACTAAAGTGTTTAAGGTTTGAGGATTTAGTTAATATGTTACAATAAAGTATAAAAAGTATAAAAGTAGGATGAGTACAAAAATAAAATCAATATTACTTTAAATTAAGCTGGTGTTGAGGTTGAAGTTTTTCTGGGTTTGGCACTATCTGTGTTATTGAGTTTCTTCTTCTTCTTCTTCTTCCCTTCTTCTTCTCCAACATTCTTGTTCCAAAACTGTCTCTCCTCAAATCAACATCACTTTCACCTCCAAACTCCTCCATCTGTTCCTCTGATACACTCGTTTCTGATCTTCTCACTCACTATTTAAGTGATATTTAACCCTGACTTTTCCAACTTCCTGTCTTTTCAAGAGCTAAAAAAACTGACCACAATTTATCAATTAATCAACTCAACGTTTCTAAATCTCAGGAACCGTCCAGTGATAATCTTCAACATTCATCACTGGCTTCTCCACATCTTAAGTGGATCCTTCCCATGAAAGACTTAAATCACCCTCTCGCCATATTTATGCATTTTCTCTCTGCATTGATTTTGGTTGACGACATTTAACATAACTCTTGAATGTAAAAACAAGGTTAAGAACACATGATTCATAATGACCTAATTGATCGGATCAATAGAGGGCGTATGGCTTGTTACTCATCGTCACCTCCAGGTTATGATGTTCGGCCCTGGAAGGACGTGAACTGGAAACAGACGATTACTTCATCGGCAGATTCATCTTCCTGGTTATGTTTTTTAATCTTTTTCAGTTCAATTTTATGATTTTAAAACACAGTATTTTTTTTATATTTAGATGCAGATTTAATGAACAGAATCTTAAATACTGATCAGCCATTGTTTAGAATAATAATTGTAAACGTTTTTTTTAAACATTCCAGTATTAAAAAATGTCATTTTTCCGTTCCAGACAGAACTGTTACCTCCTGTAACTTATTTTTTAATATACTTGATTTAAACTAGCGTCTATCTATTAGTGATGGTCTGATGAAGCTTCATGAAACAGTGTCATTATTTTCAGAGTCCACTAGATGGCGTCTCTACACTATTTACACAATAAGCTTCATCAACACATCACCACTGTCTAATTTTACTTTAGAGAAAATACCATCTTTTTGTAAAAACAAAACACATTTCACACAAATTGTCTTTTCTTTTTTTGCGACCTGATAACAAACGCCTCACGGAACAGTAGTGGTCCCCAGACCACTGCTTTACCGAACAGTTAATAGGGATATTACAATTATTATATCATAGCTTTTTATATTTTATATTTATTTTTTAAAAAAAAATAGGTTAAAATTGTTATTTGGTTGTAATAAAATATACATACTGTATATGTAAAAAAAAAATCTAAGAAATATGGATTAAAGATGTAAAAATGTGACATAATAATAAACATAGGGAAGGGTATTGTTATACAATACTGGTTTTAATCCAATACTTTTGAAAGAATGTCTGTGTTGCTTTATTTTATCAATCAATCAAAAATCATTTTATTTACTTTTTATATATTCAGCCTTTGATAAACATTTCCTCATTATTTTTTCACATCGAAACAAATATAATTTGTATTTATATCAAATCAATTAATTAACAAGTTGTAATAATCCATAATCAACTTGATATAGTTCAATAACCTCATGATGAGATAACACTTATTAGACCTAATCCTTGTTTATTATCTGGATTGAGTTGACCTTTGACCTCCATCACATTTGTTCCAAGGCACCGGGTCACCCAGAAAATAATAGGGTTAATCATTTTATCCACACATCTTTTTTATTTTAGTTACTAGTGATGGTCTGATGAAGCTTCATGAAACAGTGTCATGTTGTTCAGAGGTCAGTAGGTGGCGCCATCAGATTAAAAATGATGTTTCATTAGAACAGTTGTTTAAAACAAAGGAAAACAGTGTCATCTAGTGGACCTCTGAAGATAATGACACTGTTTCATGAAGCTTCACCTGGAAACGTGAGATGAAATCAAAGCCAGACTTTATGTTTTCTTTTCACCATTTTTCTGTGTTCATCGAAAAATGTCTCGACACTCACTGACGTGAAGTGATGACGAAGCTTCGTGAAGCCTCGTCGCTTTTTCAGTGCTCAGTAGGTGGCGCCCTCATCGTGACGAGAGACTTTTTGAGGACACAACAACAGTCTCTATCTCGTTTCGTAAACAAATGCATAAGCGGAATGGGGCAACCGCACCACGGAGGCTTCGGGTACAATGCAGTTACACCATTTTGACACAAGGGGGAGCCAGAAAAAATGTGGTACAGAGTAGACTTTTTTCTACGGGAACTGAATGATCAAGCTTCAGTTCATGCACTGAAATAGGAATCATTTCTTAAATCTAAATATCACGATAAACATAAATTTCCCCCGACTGTGATTCAAAAACGACTCAAATCTTCTTTAGAAAACCCCGGTCTTGTCTGATCCTTCACTGCGTTCCTCGCTGGAATGTATATTTCACCGGCGGTGAGGTAGTCGCGGCAGAAATTGGACGAACATAAAATGGATGGATGGGTTTGATGGGATGAGCCAAATAAATGGGTGGAAGAGGCAGAAATTTTTGGGGGGGAGGGGGTCGCAGTTTAGAGGTCCTAACCTTGAGTATTGATCAGGTTCTGTCATTTCCATGGTGACTGGCGCTCCCTCCCTTCCCTCTCCTGCCTCACCCCTTCCCTCCCCCCTGGTTCTCCCTCTGACCTGCTGGAGTACATTAGACCTGAGATCCATAATGGCTGTTTGTTCTCTCCTTCTCTGCCTCTTTCCTCTCCTTCCTGCGTCTCGAACGCACACTTCACCTACACAGGGCTGCAAACACACTCGTCAGAGCGCACACACACACACACACACTCACACACACTCACACACACACAGCTGCTCATCCAAGCACAGGAAGAAACTGAATTAAACCTTAAAAACAATCTGGACCTGCCGAGAGGACAATTCATCATGATCTGTGTGTGTCAGAGGTGTGTGTGTGTGAGAGTGTGTGGTGTGTGTGTTTCACTGGGGTGAAGAGGTGGAAGGAGGGGTTCACTCCAGCCACTGACCGGTTGCCCCACTCGACACACACTCACTCACACACACACACACACACCATTGATCTTTAAACACTCGTCCACATTCCAGCCAAGGTCAGCTGGACTGTAAACGAAGCGTCGACGTGAGAGTGTTGGATTCGTTTCTGCTTCTCACTTCCTTTTTACTTCTTTTCACGCTCGTCCTCAAAAGGTTTATGAAGTCGTCATCAGGAGCCGCTTCGGTTCGAACGAATGATGACGACGAGGAAACGCAGACCCTTGATTCCAACTATGAAACCCCCAGAACTTTAAAAAATACTATAAAACTGGGCATTTACAAATGTTTAAAATGAATATACATCAATACTCTGAGGAGTTCAACCTGTCATATGTTTTCCTGAAGATCTTTTTTTGGAAAAACTTCTTTCTCGTTATGTTTTTATATAATATTTTCAAATAAAATGTATATAAAATTGAATGTTATACAATTTATTTACTGCCGGTCTCAATAAAACTTCTTTATCATGTATTTTTGTACGTATATTTTCCTAAAGATCTTTGTTTGAATATATTTTTTCTCAAAGTGTTTTTATATGATATTTGAAAAATAAATGTATATAATATTTAAAAATTGCACCATTTATTAACCAGAGGTCTTGATGTCATTTCTTTATCATGCATTTTTGTACATTTACTTTTGTTTTGGTTGTTCTTAATGCTTTTATGTAATATTTTGTATTATATAAAATAATAATATATTAAATTAATAAAATATAATACAATTATGGCATAATAAAACTAAAATATATGAATCTGCTATGTTTATTTTTTAATCTTAAAATAAAATGAATTTAAATAAAATGATATACAATCAAATACAAACACATTTTTAAAAATAACTTACATAACGAAATCTAAAGGGTTCTCACTATAATAAGTATTTGATACTGTATCATAGACGACATCATTTTTGCAGTTTTGTTATGTCTAATCAATCATTTTATTTTAAGATTTAAGATATATTTTGGCCGCAGTTTAAGGTAACAATAAATCCAATTTAGCTCGATTTAAATAAATACTTAGTGCAGAGTTCTGAATGAGCGGAAGAGTTCTGAGAGACTTCTTAGAACATCCTGACAGAAGAGAGTTACAATAGTCCAGCCTGGAGGTTACAAAAGCATGGATGAGCTTCTCAGCATCTAAAGGAAGAAGTGCCTGATTTTTGAAATGTTACGAAGGTGGAAGTAAGCAGTCCGTGAGATTTGTTTTAGCAGACACCCAGATTCTTTAACAGTGGTGCTAGTAGCAGGAGCAAGTCCATCATGTAAAGCTAGATCAATAGTTAATGATTGTCTGGGATGTTGTGAACCAACTAGTAAAACCTCAGTTTTTTCCGAGTTCAGTAGGAGGAAGTTTTAGGTCATCCAGGACTTGATATCTGTAATACAGGACTGTAGTTGTGTCTGATTTCTTTCATCTGGCTTCATGGACAAGTAGAGTTGGGTGTCATCAGCATAACAGTGAAAGTTTATAGAATTAGTTGATGTTTTGTTTGTTGGTTTAAGAAAGTTAAGAAAGATTTTATATATTCAATAAAATACTTTTTTTTCTTGCGCACTTTAAGTTAAAGATCACATCCTGTGAAAGACATTTTTATTTTATTTTATTTTATTTTATTTTATTTTATTTTATTTTATTTTATTTTATTTTATTTTATTTTATTTTATTTTATTTTATTTTATTTTATTTTATTTTAGTAAGTTTTATTTTGATACATGCAGGATGAAAAGGCTGAATATAGAGACCAAAATATAAATATTAATTTGACTCTATTGTTTAGAACAAGTATTTACAAATAAATCAAGTTTCAACTTTCAACACCTGATCATTTTGTTCTATTATAAGACAAAACATCAATTCTTTTTTATTAGACCCGTGATAATCTATTCATTTGTGAGAGAGCAAACTTGTGTTTGTGGTCCCTGAACACATCATGGTCGCGCGTCTAATTCAACTTTATTCCTGCAGCAGCCTTGACTTTATATCCATTTCCTGGACCAGCTTCTGTGCTGCCATTAGCAGACGCACTCATTTCTTTTCATCTCCTCCTTCCTTCCCTTCAGCAGCCACCGGCGTCTGTGATTCCTCTCCTTGCGTCCATCACTCCCAGAGGTGACCGGGGCGGTGGCTTCTCCGGCTCGTCCCGTCGGGGCGGCTCTACGGGGCCCCGGCAGGGGCCGAAGGGGGCGACTCTTTGTGAGGAAATGATTTTCTCTGGGCTGAGGAGGACACTCCAAATCATCTCCAGCAATCTCGGTAATGACTGCGAGACGCCGCTGCCTTTTGTCCTGTAATGGTGACAGATGACTGGACGGGATGGACGGGGGGGCCCCAGTCCAGACACCTCGTGACCAACAAACTGTTACACACACACACACACTCACACACACACAAACACTTGCATAAAACGCCACTCCAGGACCGGGCGGGTGTGATTGCAGGTAATTGTCTCTTGGCGGGTTGTGGTGTTAGTGGTTATCCTTAACGATCGCTCTCAGACACGACTTCTAACTATCTGTCCTTTCAGAGGAAAGATGATTCCCTTTTAACGACTCATGCCGGAGCATCGGCCCCCCCGCCCTCCCCGCCCACCCTGCCAGGACCCCCTTCCCCGCCGCCTCATTCAGACATAAGTGCGAGGACAATACGGCTGTTAGACGTGTTGGAGACGAGAGGCCACACCGGCAATTAAAACACAATAATCACCGGAAGCGTCGTTACAACAGTGCTTTGGTTTCGGCCTCATAATCAGGGGGTACCGGCTCAAATTGAGGGGCTCGATCTACCAACCTGTGCCACGCTAATGTCTTCGTGTTGTTGTGAAATGTCATCGTCCGTTTGTCTGCTGGCGAAATAACTCAAAAACCAACCAATGAGACTCATGTTCAGGAAAATGTTAACATTAAACGATTAACAGATGCTTACATTTTCGTCGCTTTCAAAATAACCATCTGGATCCAGGAATATTTGAAAGAATGCTGCATTTTTTTGTGCCAGCAAGTTGCGTATGGACGAATATTAGTGTAATATTGAATGGTTTCATTTAACATTTCAAATGTCAGAAACTTTTTAATTGAAAAAAAGGCACTGCTTTTTTTTTATACATTTTATATATAAATGATTTAACTCAATATTTTTATATTAAAACATTTTTTCAATTTTATATATTAAATGTCAATTTGTTTTAATTGAATAATTAATTAATTGAATTAAATATTTTTTTAATTTAATTTCTTTTTACACAGACATCTTGATTTTTTTATTTAAATAATTAAAACATAAAGGTTATACATTCAATATATTTTAATTCGTAGCATTTTAAAATGCAATCTAAAAATGTTGATATATTAAAACCACTAGATAATAACAAAAGATTACTGAACACTAAGACATTTTAGACAATAATGCGACAGACATTAAACCATCATTTTATATTGAAATACAAAGTCTACAAATTGAACAAAACTATATATTTTAGAATTTTTATCATTCATTTTTTAGCTACAATATTAAATATATATATATATTAGTATATGTAAAACAATTCATTCAAATATTAAAAAAATAAAATAATTCAACCTTTCAATTACAAAAAAACTGGGTGAGCTGCTTGGCAGGGTTCTGCACTTGCAATGCATGCGTTTGTTTCTTCTCATTTAGAAGTTTATTTTGGTGTCTAAACAAGAAGGATGTGTCTCGCCTGCAGTTCATACTAAACTCTGCACAGATAATTCTGAGCCGCTCTAGTAGAAGAACTCACATTTCTCCGATTCTTAAAACTCTTCACTGGCTACCAGTGTCTTTCAGGATCAACTTTAAAATTCTGGTTCTTACTTTCAGATCTATTCATGGTCAGACCTTCCATCAGTGATCTGATCCAGACTTACACCCCAGCTCGGGCTCTGAGGTCTGTGGATCAGAATCTACTGATGGTTCCTGAACACACTTCAGGACCAGAGGAGAGAAATCCTTCCAGACTGTTGCTCCTAAGCTTTGGAACCATCTCTGTGTTTGATGATCTACTGACTCCTTCAAGAAACATCTAAAGACACTTTTATTTGTGCTTTTCCCTGATTTTCTCCTGTGTTTGTCTTATGTTGTCTTGATCTTTTAAAGTATATATTTTAACTGTATATTGTTTATGATTGTTTAAGCTCTTTGTGACCCTGGTCTAGAAAGATCTTCACAAATAACCTTTACCTTCTTTTACTTACTTTACTCACTCTCAGTGCTTCTTCTTAAATGAGATTTCACAGTTTAAAATCTAAATTAACTGCTACTTGACAACTGAAGTGGAAAAAGGTCTCTTTAAATGCTGCTCATGGCTCGCACTGACAGATTAAATAAAGTTCCTCTGAAGCTCTAAATAATCAATTGGACGTGATGTCGCGACACACATGGCCCCTGATCTCACTGAACACAATTTAAAAGTGCTTCTTGTTTTTTTTTTTTGTTTTTTTGTGTTTCGATCAGCGAGGTCGAGAACACGAGTCAAACGGTCTGCGGTGTCCCAAAGTTTCGACTTTCAAGCCGAACAAGAGGGGAACACATGTCAGCGACCGGATCAATGGGTGTAAATGGACAAAGCCTGTCGTGTTGTGGCGGAGCTGCTGGACTGAGGAGGTGTGAGATGTTGGGTTCTGGTCCCGGCGGCCGCAGGTGTGAACTTCACTTTAACTTGTTGGTCGCTCGTCTCTCAGGTCCGACCCGTTCTTTGTCTCTTCTCAAGTAATAATCTGACATTTTTTTAATATCATTTTAGTTTTGTTGTTTTCAAATCCAAACATGTTCCTTCACATATTTTCTGTCCTGACCAGGGCCGGGTCTAGACAGGCATGTATGAGGGGGCAGCCACAAATCTTGAGGGGGCATTGTGCTGTTACTTACTTACTTACATGTAAGTTTGAGGGGGCACAACATTTATTTGAGGGGGCCAGGCCCCCTCTTGCCCCTGCCTAGACCCGGCCCTGGTCCTGACCAACCACTGACTCAACCATCAGGCTATGGTTGGCACCAGACCGGAAAGAATGAGTTACAGGGTCGCACGGAAACTATGTATGTTCCTTTGTATTGATTATTACAGTCTGTACGTTTGTTTGTTTTTTTATTTTAAATAAAACAACATTTTTTGAGACGTAAGATAATTCCTGTCTCTTGAAATGTCAAAGCTATTGTCTCTTGAAATGTTAAATGTCAAGAAATAAGCCTGAAATGTCAAACTCCATGATGTTGCAGAGAAAGCTTAATCTTTGTGTCAGTTTTGGCTGTTTTGTTTTTGCCTAATTTAACAAACCTTGAATACTAGTGTGCATGAAGCTTCATGAAACAGTGTCATGTTGTTCAGAGGTCAGTAGGTGGCGCCATCAGTTTAAAAATGATGTTTCATTAGAACAGTTGTTCAAAACCAAGTAAAATAGTGCAGAGACTCCATCAAGTGGACTCTGAACATAATGACACTGTTTCATGAAGCTTCATCAGACCATCACTACTTTCTTATGTGAGAATGACGCTTCAACAAGTTAGTTATGAAGCTTCATGAAGCTTCATCCGTCCATCATTACCCATTATTATTTCTAGGAGTTAAAATGAGTTTTGGACATCAGAAGTTGCGATGGGATGATCTCAACCGTCCTCCAAAGTCACACCTACGACCTTCATGTCCTCATACTAGTGATGTGTTGATTAAGCTTCATGAAACAGTGTCATTATCTTCAGAGTCCACTAGATGGCGTCTCTGCACTATTTTCCTTTGTTTTGAACAACTGTTGTAATGAACCATCATTTTTAAATTGATGGCACCACATACTGACCTTTAGTCTTTATTTTTGTTGTCACTGACAAAACCCCTTTTTTTGTCAAGCTTCTTTGCTTCTACCCAAGGCATGGATGTCAAACTCAATCCCTCCAATCCACCCTTTTTTTTAAACACATTTTATATTTACTACACTGTCTTCAACATGGAAATAATTCAGTTTCCTCCTGTAATGAAGCCTCGACGAGAGAAAATGATTGTGGAAAATTAAGCTAGTCTTTATTTTTAAGCTTGTTTGTAGCATAAGATAAAAGAGCACAATTTCATTTTAATAAATCTTCCAGATATCGCTAACTTGTTTCTGGCACCAGTGAAAGTAGACTTTACTGATCCCAGTTCAGGACCAGTATGGGTCAAAACCCCAACAATTCCTGGTAAAATTCACGCACTTTCATGTCGAACAAACAGAAAACATCTTCACCATATCACGGAGAATAGGTTTGAGTTGAAAGTCAACATTAAACCGGGAGTCCCGGGCCGTGAGCGCCGACTCTGACCTAATTGGCGAAGATGTTTCAGAGCCCTCATTAGCCCAAGACGCCGGCACCTTCATTTCCATCACCGGCCGTCTTTGTCCGTTCATCTTTAATTCCAGAACGGCGGAATCCTATTAGCACATGTCACCAATACGGATCAATAGGAAGAGGATATGGTCAATGGCCGAGGCCTCATTAGGAGGAACCCACGAGCGGGCCTGAGGGCAAATCCTAAATCCTGCTCTCAATATCGCCCGGAGGTAGAGAGATTTATTCTCTTTCTTCTGGGCTCATGAAATGGACATGTTGACTCTGTGGAGCATGTAGATGTGGACACACGCTGGGTCCTTCATGTCTGCTGGCTTGAAGCTCCGTGTCTGCTGACGGGAGCTTCCACATTATGGAGCAATTTCATAAATCTTGGTCAATTAGAAGGAAATTATCATCAGGTGTGAAGCAGAAATGACGACGCGGACGAGATTCTGGGAGGACGTGTGAGATGATCTGCATTTTCAGTCGTGTTTGTAAAGACTTTTCATGAATATTTCCTCGTTAAATAACATATTTTATGGTATTTCTTACTCCCTTCTTCTAAATGAAAAAATGTCATACATTTATTTAGTTTATTTCTTGACGTTCTTTTCAAATACATGCTTGAAACACTGTTTTTCTGAAGATGGAATCTTGTTTACCATAACCACACCCACTCTAGTGCGAAGAATACAGGTTTGTCACCACGCATCATTAAACAAATTAGAAGTTTTGACCTCCAAGGGACTTGTTTTATTAACAAAGCGGGTACTTTTGAAATAAATCTCTCCCCAGTTTTTCACTCATTATGGCTTGTTTTCAGGCTTTTGTTTCTACGAGACCAGAGCTGTGTCTCAAATCACATAATTGCGTACTTAAACTTATATTTTTAGTGCATAAGTGCGTTATTTCTTAGTATGTGAAATGTAGTGCTCCATACACACTAAATTGTCACTAAAACGCCCACAAAACTGAGTATGAATCGATGGACACTTTCTACACTAAACGGCTCCATCTTAGTGACGTTGACGTTGTAAACAGAAGTAACGTCATAAATATATATATATATATATATATATATATATATATATGAAGTTACGTCATATAAGGTAAGGTAAGGTAAGGTAAAAGGTATATATATATATATATATATATATATATAAACAAAATATTGGCTAAATATTTACGCCGGTATCAGCACCGAAGACATGAAAATGCACCTGTAAGTATATGCATATATATATATATATATATATATATAGTTTCTTGATTAAACCAAACACGCTGCCAGCAGGTGGCGATAGTGTTCCTACAGCTGGTTGAAATCATTGTTAAATAGTAGTAGAAGAAGAAGCTGTCGCATCATTTCCTGTTAGTGTGTAGCAGCAGAGTTTGATTTGATCAGTGGAGAATTAGTTACTAGTTAGTAGGTACACTATCCTGATGCATACTAACCAGTGCACTAATAGAAGTATGTGATTTGAGAAAGATTTTGAAAATTTTGCATCTTAGAAAATCAGGACTTTTCTTCAAGAAAATACACCTTTTAGACTCAACAGAAATAATCCAAACCCCTAATTTATCATTAATTTATAAAGCAATACTGACAACATTAAGTTAAATCTCTAAATCATTTTCCACATTTATGTTGTTTTTTAAAATGAACAGAGTAGATAAAATGCAGAGGCAACTCTCACACGTAAATCTCTGACAAGAACGAGTTGAAAAAAGCAGAAAATGCAGCAGATGTTTAAGTTGTATCATGCAGACATAAATATTGCTTTAACCTTCCAGGAACTGAAAAGGGATTCATCTCTGGAGGATGCTTACTGTGGAACTGTCCGAATTAACTGCACTTACAATCTGTTGTAAGTGTGTGTCGGCGTGTGTGCGCGCGACACTGTGTGTGTGTGAGTTCTCTGTAAAGTGGTCGGGGCTAAATCGCTTTATCTTTTGAGGATGAATTGAATAAAGTCATATCTGGCCTTTTTGGAATCTTACCACAGGGTTGAGGAAAATCGGTTAGCGGAGCAATCTTGCTGAAATTTCCAAGATCCTGTTACACAGCAATATTTGTTATTTCGCCACGCTCCCACTCAAGGCTTTTATGGAAGATTTCACCCTGGTTTTGGTGAAAGAAAAGAGGAAGTTTTACCTAAATTGTATTGTCTTACCTCAATTGAACGAGAGAGAAAAATGAAAATGGAGGCATGAAACAATCATCACTACCAGCCTGATCTCTTTCTCATTTTATTAACTCCATCGAGGTGTTGCGTTTTTACGCTGTGTGTGTTTTTTTTATGAACAACACAACTTAAAGGCTGACTTCCATTTTAGTGGTGTCCCTTAGAACTGGCTTAAAGTTTTTCAGCTCTCTCTCTCATTCAGCTCTGTTTAGATTAGAAACTTTCTAAAACACAACATGAAATTGAATTAGTGAAATAAATGGATTTCTTTAGTTTCTGTGTTGACAAGATGTATTTCTTCACCAAAGATGTTTACATTATTTGGTAGTACTGGAGATTTGTGTAGACAAACCAGAACAAAGTCTGATTCCGGTTACGAAAAATATGCTTTTTCAATGAGCCAACTCACTCAATTATGTACCGTATTGTTTGGACCATAACATTCACTTAAAATCTTTTAATCTAATAAAAAATCGTCAGGGTGCCTTATATTTATAGTATTACTCCACAAGGTATTAATCTGCAAATCTCTGTAGCATTGGTCGGAGAGGCTCCTTAGTATTATCTTGCAACGCTCTGTAGTATTAATCTAGGAGGCTCTTAGTCATGAAGGCTCTTTTTAGACACTATAGTATTACTCTACAAGGCTTTTCAGTATTACCTTGTGAGACTTGTTAGTGTTACTCTACGAATCTTTGTAGTTTTACTCTGCAATGCTCCATTGTATTACTCCGCTAGGCTCCTTAGTATAATCTTGTGAGGCTCTTTAGTATTACTCCGCTAGGCTCCTTAGTATAACCTTGTGTGGCTCTTTAGTATTACTCTTCTAGGCTCCACAGTATTACTCCGCTCGGCTCTTTAGTATTACACTGCAAGGCTCCAAAGTATTATTTCACAAGGCGCCATAGTATTCCTCTCTGAGGTTCTGTGGTAGAACTCTGCGAGTCTCTGTAGAATTACTCTGTTAGGCTTCATGGTATTACTCCACAAGTCACCATAATATTACTCCGCTAGGCTAGGCTCCAGGCTATTACTCCAAAAGGCTCCAAATTATTGCTCTGCGAGGCTCCATAGTGTTACTCCACAAGGCTCCATAGTATTACTCCGCATGGCTCTGTAGTATTACTCTCTGAGGCTCCAAAGTATTTATACGCGAGTCTCTTTAGTATTTTTCCACTACGCTCCATAGTATTACTCTGCTTAGATCCATATTAGTACTCCACTAGGCTCCATTGTATTACTCCACGAGTCTTAGTAGTATTACTCCACAAGTCATCATAGTATTACTCCACAAGTCATCATAGTATTACTCTGAGAGACATCATAATATTGCTCGCCGAGTCATCATAGTATTACTCTGAGAGGCATCATAGTATTGCTCTGAGAGACATCATAGTATTTCTCGCCGAGTCATCATAGTATTACTCTGAGAGACATCATAGTATTGCTCGCCGAGTCATCATAGTATTACTCTGAGAGACATCATAGTATTGCTCGCCGAGTCATCATAGTATTACTCTGAGAGACATCATAGTATTACAGTATCGTAGTATTACTCGGCAAGTCATCATAGTATTACTCTGAGAGACATCATAGTATTTCTCGCCGAGTCATCATAGTATTACTCTGAGAGACATCATAGTATTGCTCGCCGAGTCATCATAGTATTACTCTGAGAGACATCATAGTATTGCTCGCCGAGTCATCATAGTATTACTCTGAGAGACATCATAGTATTGCTCGCCGAGTCATCATAGTATTACCCCCAGAAAAAAAAAAAAAGGATTCCTCCCCGAGTCTCATAGTTCTGAGAGACATCATAGTATTGCTCACAGAGTCATCATAGTATAACTCCACAAGTCATCATAGTATTACTCCACAAGTCATCATAGTATTACTCTGAGAGACATCATAGTAGTACTCCACAAGTCATCATAGTATTACTCTGAGAGACATCATAGTATTACTCGGCGAGTCATCATAGTATTACTCTCCCTGTGACCAAGAATTCTACAAGAATTTGTCTCCTTGTCTGATTGTGTGCTAAAAGGACACCTTTGTTCTACACTATTACTTAGTGTGCGAGCGAGCTCAACAACACTCCATCCTCCTGTTGTCATATTGGGTTGACGGCTATTAAAACATTTTTAAATGCTTAAAAAGGCATTAAGCAAATAAACCAAATGTTGAGCAATAGTATGGTGTAAAAAGCAGAAATGGCTGTGTACTCTGAGTTCTTTTTTTGTGCGTTTTACAGCGCAAGGTCATCACTTCTTGCTTGATAAATGTATTTTTAAGAACCAAAAGCAGAAGTTCTTGCAGCGTCGGCTCTGATTCAAGCAGTAACCTTCATCCCATCGCACCACAAATCACTGCAATGAAACGACGGCCGTGCGTTCATTTGTCGCTCATACTGTACATCAGGACCTAAACGCCGGCGTGATTGTCCAGAATAAAACCGTGCACGTCCTCGTGCGCGTCCTCGTGTTTCCGTGTGTGCGTCGGCGAGGTGGGTCATTTGATAAATGACGGCGAAGTAGAATAGACTGGTGTTCAGATGGCTTCGGCCTTGTAAAGATGTGACAAATGACGGAGCAGAAAGTATTGATTCCAATCTCTCTCTGGTGCAGTGTTTCACCGTGAAGGCTGCGCGCACACAAACACACACACACACACACATTTGTATATATAGAATGCAATGTAAGGACACGGGAGTGAAGCAAATGTGTGACTGGTACACGAGAATATGGCTTATCGACGCCGCCGAGGTGCTGCGTGTAATTTACTGGACGCGGAGGCTTTGTGCACGTGTGAGCGCCCGCCTTTGTGTGTGTGTGTGCGTGTGCATGGTGGTGTGGGCAAGGGGATGTGGTGGTGGTGGTGGGGGTCGCACATGTGATTTCATTGTTAGCGGTCCATGTTGGGATGCCAGCAGGAGTCCCTGGTCACACATATTAAAGTCTGATCTGAGTCGTGTTTTTAAAAACCAGCTGTGTTTCTTGCACGCTGTCAAGTGCATTCGCTCGCCCGGATGATGTGTGTGCGCCGCACGGGCCTGTTAGCGTGATCACACGAGGGGCCAGAGGTCAAAGACACACACCCCAAAAAAAAAAACCTGAGCAGATGAGACGAAAGAGAAGGTGAAAATGGATGGATGGGTGTATGGAAGAAAAGAAAAAAAAAGACAGGATGTCAAACGGTTCCTCGTCTGCGGCCAGTGTGGGGTTTCCCTGTAAAAAAAGTTCTCATTAATAATTCACTCGCCAGAGTCCTGTGGTCGCTCCTCAAACAACCTTCTTGCCTCAGACTTCGCCACAAAAAAGTCCCCTGAGCATCAGTCAGTGGAGGAGCCTTGTCTTGGAACAGAGGGACGAGTGTAACACAACAGTTTTGTAACCAAAAACTGGTTTCAGGGAGATGCAGAGATAGTCCTTTTTTTTTGTTTAGAACCAGATACTGAGTAACTGAGCAGCATCCGTGTACAGTTGTGTAGTTTTGCTAATACATTTTAAATTCTTAAACTAGTTATTAAAGTATTTTCTTTCTTTGTTAAAAACAATATCAAACCATTAGCATGTTAGCTTAGCTTCCCCTAATCAATTTCTAAAAATAGCGAGAATAAATACAATTTACCGATTTAATAGTTAAGATAAACTACTGCTGATTCAGGTTCAAGTGAGCCTATCCCAGCTACTCGGGGCGAGAGGCAGGGGACACTCCGCGCACCCCTCATAACCCCTCTGCTGCTACCCACCTTGTTTATGATGTTGTTTCCATCCTCCACCACCTGGTTTTATTGTATTGTGTGATTCTATTGTGAAGTGACCTTGAGTCTCTTGAAAGGTGCTTTTAAATTAAACGTATTATTATCATCATTATTATTATCATTACACTGGAAAGGTCACCAGTCTGTTGCAACGCAGCCGGATACACACAACCATTCACACACACACACTGACGGACAATTCAGAGTGTGAGCTTCTGCATGTTTGTGAACAGTGGGATGAAACCGGAGTGCCCAGAGCAAACACATGCAAACCCACAACCTCGGGGGTCAGGTGGTCACACTGACAACCACTGGGGCCACAGTGGGTCCTAAGATAGATATGTTTGATGGGTTGATGTGGCTTAGTGAAACAAAGGTATCATGATACAGTGTCTTTATTTTAAAAGGCCACTAGATGTCACTCTCTGTTTGAAAATAAAGCCAGGTTTCATTGAATTAGTAGATCAGAACAGAAGTTTACTGATGTGTTGATGATGCTTCATGAAACAGTTGATGAGGTATCATGATACAGTGTCTTTATTTTGAAAGGCCACTAGA